>SZWC01001497.1:15596-49931 GCA_023375785.1 Penium margaritaceum
GGTCACAGAAACCAAAGCCAGGTCACAGAAACCACGGTCGGGTCACAGAAACCAAAGCCGGATCACAAAAACCAAAGCGGGATCACAGCAACCAAAGCCGGGTCACAGAAACCAAAGCCGGGTCACAGAAACCAAAGCCGGGTCACAGAGACCAAAGCCGAGTCACAGACACCAAAGCCGGGTCACAGAAACCAAAGCCGGGTCACATAAACCAAAGCCGGGTCACAGAAACCAAAGCCGGGTCACAGAAACCATAGCCGGGTCACATAAACCAAAGCCGGATCATAGAAACCAGAGCCGGGTCACATAAATCAATGCTGGGTCACAGAAACCAAAGCCATGCCACAGAAACCAAAGCCGGGTCACATAAACCAAACCCGGGTCACATAAACAAAAGTTGGGTCACAGAAACCAAAGCCTGATCACATAAACCAAAGCCGGGTCACAGAAACCAAAGCCATGCCACAGAAACCAAAGCCGGGTCACATAAACCAAACCCGGGTCACATAAACAAAAGTTGGGTCACAGAAACCAAAGCCTGATCACATAAACCAAAGCCAGATCTCATAAACCAAAGCTGGGTCACAGAAACCAAACCGGTTGACAAAAACCATAGCCGGGTCACAGAAAGCCGGGTCACAGAAGCCTAAGCTGGGTCACAGAAACCAAAGCCGGGTCACATAAACCAAAGCTGGGTCACAGAAACCAAACCGGTTGACAAAAACCATAGCCGGGTCACAGAAAGCCGGGTCACAGAAGCCTAAGCTGGGTCACAGAAACCAAAGCCGGGTCACATAAACCAAAGCCGGGTCACAGTAACCAAAAACGGTCCCATAAACCAAAGCCGGTTCACAGAAACCAAAGCCGGGTCACAGAAACCAACGTCAAGTCATAGAAAGCAAAGCCGGTCCACAAAAACCAAAGCCGTGTCACAGAAACCAAGCCGGGTCACAGAAACCAAAGCCGGGTCACAGAAACCAGAGCCCAGCCTCAGAAACCAAAGCCGGGTCACAGAAACGAAAGCCGGGTCAGAGAAACCAAAGCCCGGTCACAGAAACCAAAGTGGGGTCACTAAAACCAAAGCCGGGTCACAGAAACCAAGCTGGGTCCCAGAAACCAAAGCCGAGTCACAGAAACCAAAGATGGGTCACAGGAATCAAAGCCGGGTCACAGAAACCAAAACCGGGTCACAAAAACCAAAAGGTCACAGAAACCAAAGCTGGGTCACATAAACCAAAGCCGGGTCACAGAAACGAATGTCGGGTCACAGAAACCAAAGCCAGATCACATAAACCAAAGTCGGGTCACATAAACCAAAGTCGGGTCACACAAACCAAAGCTGGGTCACAGAAACCAAAACCGGGTCACAAAAACCAAAGCCGGGTCCCATAAACCAAAGCCGGGTCCCAGAAACCAAAGCCGGGTCACAGAAACCAAACCCGGGTCACAGAATCCAAAGAGGGATCATAGAAACCAAAGCCGAGTCACAGCAACAAAAGCCAGGTCACAGAACCAAAGCTGGGTCGCAAAAACCAAAGCCGGGTTACAAAACCAAAGCCGGGTCATAGAAATCAAAGCCGGGTCACAGAAACCAAAGCCAGGTCACAGAAACCAAAGTCGGGTCACAGAAACCAAAGCTCGGTCACAGAAACCAAAGCCGGGTTAGAGAAACCAAAGCCGGGTCACAGAAACTAAAACCGGTTCACAGAAACCAGATCCGGGTCACAGAAAGTAAAGCCGGATCACAGAAACCAAAGCGGGGTCACAAAAACCAAAGCCGGAGCACAGAAACCAAAGCAAGTCAGAGAAACCAAAGCCGAGTCACAGAAACCAAAGCCGGGTCAAAGAAACCAAAGCCGGGTCACAGAAACCAAAGCCGGGTCACATAAACCAAAGCCGGGTCACAGAAACCAAAGCCGGTTACAGAAACCAAAGCCAGGTCACAGAAACCAAAGCCGGGTCACAGAAACCAAAGCCCGATCACAAAAACCGAAGCCAGGTGACAGAAACCAAAGCCGGATCACAGAAGCCAGAACCAGGTCACAAAAACTAAAGCCATGTCACAGAATCCAAAGCCAAGTCACAGAAACCAAAGCTGAGTCACAGAATCCAGAACCGGGTCAAAGCAAACCAAAGCCAGGTCACAGAAACCAAAGCCGGGTCACCAAAATCAAACCCGGGTCAGAGAACAAAAAGTCGGGTAACAGAATCCAAAGCCGGGTCACTGAAACCAAAGCCGGGTCACAGAAACCAAAGCCGGGTCATAGAAACTAAAAGCCGGGCCTTAGAAACCAAAGCTGGGTCACAGAAACCAAAGCCCGATCACAAAAACCGAAGCCAGGTGACAGAAACCAAAGCCGGATCACAGAAGCCAGAACCAGGTCACAAAAACTAAAGCCATGTCACAGAATCCAAAGCCAAGTCACAGAAACCAAAGCAGAGTCACAGAATCCAGAACCGGGTCAAAGCAAACCAAAGCCAGGTCACAGAAACCAAAGCCGGGTCACCAAAATCAAACCCGGGTCAGAGAAAAAAAAGTCGGGTAACAGAATCCAAAGCCGGGTCACAGAAACCAAAGCCGGGTCACCAAAATCAAACCCGGGTCAGAGAAAAAAAAGTCGGGTAACAGAATCCAAAGCCGGGTCACTGAAACCAAAGCCGGGTCACAGAAACCAAAGCCGGGTCATAGAAACTAAAAGCCGGGCCTTAGAAACCAAAGCTGGGTCACAGAAACCAAAGCCAAGTCACAAAAACAAAAGCCGGGTCACAAAAAGCAAAGCCAGTCCACAGACACCAAAGCCGGGTCACAAAAACCAAAGCCGGGTCACAGAAACCAAAGCCGGGTCACAGAAACCAAAGCCTGTTCACAGAAACCAAAGCCGGGTCAGACAAACAAAAGCCGGGTCACATAAATCAAAGCCGATTCAAAGAAACCAAAGTCGGGTCACAGAAACCATAGCCGGGTCACAGAAACCAAAGACGGGTCAAATAAACCAAAGCCGGATCACAGAAACCAAAGCCGGGTCACAGAAACCAAAGCCGGGTCATACTAATCAAAGCCGGGTCACATAAACCAAAGCCGGGTCACAGAACCAAAGCTGGGTCACAGAAACTGAAGCCAGGTCACGGAAACTAAAGTCGGGTCACGGAAACCAAAACCGGGTCATAGAAAACAAAGCCGGGTAACATAAACAAAAGCCGGGTCACAGAAACGAAAGCCGGGTCACAGAAACCAAAGTTGGGTCACAGAAACCAAACCGGGTCACGGAAACCAAAGCCGGGTCACAGAAAACCAAAGCCGGGTCACAGAAACCAAAGACGGGTCACAGAAACCAAAGCCCGGTCACAGAAACCAAAGCCGGGTCACAAAAACCAAAGGCGGGTCACAGAAACCAAACCCGGTTGACAGAGGGTCTAAAGCCGGGTCGCAGAAACCAAAGACGAGTAAAAGAAACCAAAGCCGGGACACAGAAACCAAAATTGGGTCACAGAATCCTTAGCAGGATTACAGAGACCAAAGCCGGGTCACAGAAACCAAAGACGGGTCACAGAAACCAAAGCCGGGTCACAGAAACCAAAGCCGGGTCACAGAAACGAAAGCCGGGTCAGAGAAACGAAAGCCGGGTCAGAGAAACGAAAGCCGGGTCAGAGAAACGAAAGCCGGGTCAGAGAAACGAAAGCCGGGTCAGAGAAACGAAAGCCGGGTCAGAGAAACGAAAGCCGGGTCAGAGAAACGAAAGCCGGGTCAGAGAAACGAAAGCCGGGTCAGAGAAACGAAAGCCGGGTCAGAGAAACGAAAGCCGGGTCAGAGAAACGAAAGCCGGGTCAGAGAAACGAAAGCCGGGTCAGAGAAACGAAAGCCGGGTCAGAGAAACGAAAGCCGGGTCAGAGAAACGAAAGCCGGGTCAGAGAAACGAAAGCCGGGTCAGAGAAACGAAAGCCGGGTCAGAGAAACGAAAGCCGGGTCAGAGAAACGAAAGCCGGGTCAGAGAAACGAAAGCCGGGTCAGAGAAACGAAAGCCGGGTCAGAGAAACGAAAGCCGGGTCAGAGAAACGAAAGCCGGGTCAGAGAAACGAAAGCCGGGTCAGAGAAACGAAAGCCGGGTCAGAGAAACGAAAGCCGGGTCAGAGAAACGAAAGCCGGGTCAGAGAAACGAAAGCCGGGTCAGAGAAACGAAAGCCGGGTCAGAGAAACGAAAGCCGGGTCAGAGAAACGAAAGCCGGGTCAGAGAAACGAAAGCCGGGTCAGAGAAACGAAAGCCGGGTCAGAGAAACGAAAGCCGGGTCAGAGAAACGAAAGCCGGGTCAGAGAAACGAAAGCCGGGTCAGAGAAACGAAAGCCGGGTCAGAGAAACGAAAGCCGGGTCAGAGAAACGAAAGCCGGGTCAGAGAAACGAAAGCCGGGTCAGAGAAACGAAAGCCGGGTCAGAGAAACGAAAGCCGGGTCAGAGAAACGAAAGCCGGGTCAGAGAAACGAAAGCCGGGTCAGAGAAACGAAAGCCGGGTCAGAGAAACGAAAGCCGGGTCAGAGAAACGAAAGCCGGGTCAGAGAAACGAAAGCCGGGTCAGAGAAACGAAAGCCGGGTCAGAGAAACGAAAGCCGGGTCAGAGAAACGAAAGCCGGGTCAGAGAAACGAAAGCCGGGTCAGAGAAACGAAAGCCGGGTCAGAGAAACGAAAGCCGGGTCAGAGAAACGAAAGCCGGGTCAGAGAAACGAAAGCCGGGTCAGAGAAACGAAAGCCGGGTCAGAGAAACGAAAGCCGGGTCAGAGAAACGAAAGCCGGGTCAGAGAAACGAAAGCCGGGTCAGAGAAACGAAAGCCGGGTCAGAGAAACGAAAGCCGGGTCAGAGAAACGAAAGCCGGGTCAGAGAAACGAAAGCCGGGTCAGAGAAACGAAAGCCGGGTCAGAGAAACGAAAGCCGGGTCAGAGAAACGAAAGCCGGGTCAGAGAAACGAAAGCCGGGTCAGAGAAACGAAAGCCGGGTCAGAGAAACGAAAGCCGGGTCAGAGAAACGAAAGCCGGGTCAGAGAAACGAAAGCCGGGTCAGAGAAACGAAAGCCGGGTCAGAGAAACGAAAGCCGGGTCAGAGAAACGAAAGCCGGGTCAGAGAAACGAAAGCCGGGTCAGAGAAACGAAAGCCGGGTCAGAGAAACGAAAGCCGGGTCAGAGAAACGAAAGCCGGGTCAGAGAAACGAAAGCCGGGTCAGAGAAACGAAAGCCGGGTCAGAGAAACGAAAGCCGGGTCAGAGAAACGAAAGCCGGGTCAGAGAAACGAAAGCCGGGTCAGAGAAACGAAAGCCGGGTCAGAGAAACGAAAGCCGGGTCAGAGAAACGAAAGCCGGGTCAGAGAAACGAAAGCCGGGTCAGAGAAACGAAAGCCGGGTCAGAGAAACGAAAGCCGGGTCAGAGAAACGAAAGCCGGGTCAGAGAAACGAAAGCCGGGTCAGAGAAACGAAAGCCGGGTCAGAGAAACGAAAGCCGGGTCAGAGAAACGAAAGCCGGGTCAGAGAAACGAAAGCCGGGTCAGAGAAACGAAAGCCGGGTCAGAGAAACGAAAGCCGGGTCAGAGAAACGAAAGCCGGGTCAGAGAAACGAAAGCCGGGTCAGAGAAACGAAAGCCGGGTCAGAGAAACGAAAGCCGGGTCAGAGAAACGAAAGCCGGGTCAGAGAAACGAAAGCCGGGTCAGAGAAACGAAAGCCGGGTCAGAGAAACGAAAGCCGGGTCAGAGAAACGAAAGCCGGGTCAGAGAAACGAAAGCCGGGTCAGAGAAACGAAAGCCGGGTCAGAGAAACGAAAGCCGGGTCAGAGAAACGAAAGCCGGGTCAGAGAAACGAAAGCCGGGTCAGAGAAACGAAAGCCGGGTCAGAGAAACGAAAGCCGGGTCAGAGAAACGAAAGCCGGGTCAGAGAAACGAAAGCCGGGTCAGAGAAACGAAAGCCGGGTCAGAGAAACGAAAGCCGGGTCAGAGAAACGAAAGCCGGGTCAGAGAAACGAAAGCCGGGTCAGAGAAACGAAAGCCGGGTCAGAGAAACGAAAGCCGGGTCAGAGAAACGAAAGCCGGGTCAGAGAAACGAAAGCCGGGTCAGAGAAACGAAAGCCGGGTCAGAGAAACGAAAGCCGGGTCAGAGAAACGAAAGCCGGGTCAGAGAAACGAAAGCCGGGTCAGAGAAACGAAAGCCGGGTCAGAGAAACGAAAGCCGGGTCAGAGAAACGAAAGCCGGGTCAGAGAAACGAAAGCCGGGTCAGAGAAACGAAAGCCGGGTCAGAGAAACGAAAGCCGGGTCAGAGAAACGAAAGCCGGGTCAGAGAAACGAAAGCCGGGTCAGAGAAACGAAAGCCGGGTCAGAGAAACGAAAGCCGGGTCAGAGAAACGAAAGCCGGGTCAGAGAAACGAAAGCCGGGTCAGAGAAACGAAAGCCGGGTCAGAGAAACGAAAGCCGGGTCAGAGAAACGAAAGCCGGGTCAGAGAAACGAAAGCCGGGTCAGAGAAACGAAAGCCGGGTCAGAGAAACGAAAGCCGGGTCAGAGAAACGAAAGCCGGGTCAGAGAAACGAAAGCCGGGTCAGAGAAACGAAAGCCGGGTCAGAGAAACGAAAGCCGGGTCAGAGAAACGAAAGCCGGGTCAGAGAAACGAAAGCCGGGTCAGAGAAACGAAAGCCGGGTCATAGAAACCAAAGCCGGATCACATAAACCAAAGCTGGGCCACAGAAATGAAAGCCGGGTCGAAGAAACCAAATCCGGGTCACAGAAATCATAGCCGGGTCACAGAAACAAAAGCAGGGTTATAGAAACCAAAGCCGGGTCACAGAAACCAAAGCCGGGTCACAGCAACCAAAGCCGGGTCACAGAAACCAAAGCCACGTCACAGAAAACAAAGCTGGGTCACAGAAAGCAAAGCCGGGTCACACAAACCAAAGCCAGGTCACATAAACCAAAGCCAGGTCAGAGGAATGAAAGCCGGGTCACAGAAACCAAAGCCGGTTCACCGAAACCAAAGCCGGGTCACAGAAACCAAAGTCAGGTCACAGAAACCAAAGCCGGGTCACATCAACCAAAGCTAGGTCACAGAAACCAAAGCCGGGTCACAGAAATCAAAGTTGGGTCACAGAAACCGAAGCCGGGTCACAGAAACCAAAGCCGGGTGAGAGAAACCAAAGCCGGGTCAAAGAAACCAACGCAGGATCACAGGAACCACAGCTGGGTCACAAAACCAAAGCCGGGTCAACAAACCAAAGCCGGAGCACAAAAACCAAAGCCCGGTCATAGAAACCAAAGCCGGATCACAAAAACAAAAGCCGGGTCACAGAATCCAAAGCCGGATCACAGAGACCAAAGCCGGGTCACAGCAACCAAAGCCAGGTCATAGAACCAAAGCCAGGTCACAGAAACCAAAGCCAGGTCACAGAAACCAAAGCGGGGTCACAGAAACCAAATCCGGGTCACAGTAACCAAAGCCGGCTCATAGAAACAAAAGCTAGGTCAAACAAACCAAAGCCGGGTCACAGAAACCAAAGCCGGGTCACAGAAACCAGAGCCGGGTCACAGAACCAAAGCCAGGTCACAGAAACCAAAGCCGGGTCACAGAAACCAAAGTCGGGTCAGAGAAACCAAAGCCGGTACACAGAAACCAAAGCCGGGTCACACAAACCAAAGCCGGGTCAAAGAAACCAAAGCCGGGTCACATAAACCAAAGCCGGGTCACAGAAACCAAAGCCGGGTCACAGCAACCAAAGTCAGGTTACAGAAACCAATGCCGGGTTACACAAACCAAAGCCGGGTCACAGAAACCAAAGCCGGGTCACAGAAATCAAAGCTTGGTCTCAGAAACCAATGTTGGGTCACAGAAACCAAAGCCAGGTCATATAAACCAAAGCCGGGTCACAGAAACCAAAGCTAGGTCACAGAAACCAAAAATAGGTCACAGAAGTAAAAGCCAGGCCAAAGAAACCAAAGCTGGGTCAGAGAAACCAAAGCCAGGCCACAGAAACCAAAGCCGGGTCACAGAAACCAAAGCTGGGTTACAGAAACCAAAGTTGGCTCGTAGAAACCAAAGCTGGGTCACACAAACTAACGCCGGGTCACAGAAACCAAAGCCGGGTCACAGAAACCATAGCCGGGTCACAGAAGCCAAAGCCGGGTCACACAAACCAAAGCCGGGTCACAGAAACCAAAGCCGGGTCACAGGAACCAAAACGGTCCCATAAACCAAAGCCGGGTAACAGAAACCAAAGCCGAGTCACAGAAAGCAAAGCCGGGTCACAGAAGCCAAAGCCGGGTCACAGAAACCAAAGCCGGGTCACAGGAACCAAAACGGTCCCATAAACCAAAGCCGGGTAACAGAAACCAAAGCCGAGTCACAGAAAGCAAAGCCGGGTCACAGAAGCCAAAGCCGGGTCACAGAAACCAAAGACCGGTCACAAAAACCAAAGCCGGGTCACAGAAACCAAAGCCGTATCACAGAAACGAAAGCCGGGTCATAGAAACCAAAGATGGGTCACAGAAACCAAAGGCGGGTAAAAGAAACCAAAGCTGGGTAAACCAAAGCCGGTACACAGAAACCAAAGCAGGGCCAAAGAAACCAAAGCTGGATCAGATAGACCAAGGCGGGTCACAGAAACCAAAGCCGGGTCACAAGAACCAAAGCCGGGTCACAGAAACCAAAGCCGGGTGACAGAAACCAAGCCAGGTCACAAAAACCAAAGCCGGGTCACAGAAACCAAAGCCGGGTCACAGAAACCAAAACCGAGTCACAGAAACCAAAGTCGGGTCACAGAAACCAAAGCCGGGTCACAGAAACCTGAGCCGGTCACATAAACCAAAGCCGGGTCACAGAAACCTAATTCGGGTCACAGAATCCAAAGCCGGGTCACAGAAACCAAGCTGGGTCACAAAATCCAAAGCCGTGTCACATAAACCAAAGCCGGGTCACAGAAATATAAGCCGGGTCACAGAAACCAAAACCGGGTCACAGAACCCAAAGCCGGGTCACAGAAATCAAATATGGGTCACAGAAACCAAAGCCCTGTCACAGAAAACAAAACCGGGTCACTGAAACCAAAGCCGTATCACAGAAACCAAAGCCGGGTCACAGAAACCAAAGCCGGGTCACGGAATCCAAAGCTGGGTCACATAAACCAAAGCCGGGTTACACAAAGCCGGGTCAAAGAAGCCAAAGCCGGGTCACATAAACGAGAGCCGGGTCACAAAAACCAAAGCCGGGACACAGAAACAAAAGCCGGGTCCTAGAAACCAAAGCCGGGTCACAGAAACCAAAGCCGGGTCACAAAAACCAACGCCGGGTCACACAAACCAAAGCCGGATCACCGAAACCAAAGCCGGGTCACAGAAACCAAAGCCGGGTACTAGAAACCAAAGCCGGGTCACAGAAACGAAAGCCGGGTCATATAAACCGAAGACGGGTCACATAAACAAAAGCCGCGTCAAAGAAACAAAAGCTGGATAAACCAAAGCCGGATCACACAAACCAAAGCTGGGCCACAGAAACCAATGCCGGGTCACATAAACGAAATCCAGGTCACAGAAACCAAAGTCGGATCACAAAAACCAAAGCCGGGTCACATAAACCAAAGCCGGGGCATAGAAACCGAAGCAGGGTCACAGAAACCAAAGCCGGGTCACACAAAGCCGGGTCACAGAAGCCAAAGCCGGGCCACACAAACGAAATCCGGGTCACAAAAACCAAAGCCGGGTCCATTAAACCAAAGCCGGGTCACAGAAACCAAAGCCGGGTCACAGAAACCAACGCCGGGTCACAGAAACCAAAGCCGGGTCACAGAAACCAAAGCAGCATCACAGAAACCAAAGCCGGGTCATAGAAACCAAAGCTGGGTCAGAGAAACCAGCACCGGGTCACAGAAACCAAAGGCGGGTCACCGAAACCAAAGCCGCGTCACAGAAACCAAAGCTGGGTCACAAAAACCAAAGCCGGGTCACAGAAACCAAAGCCGGGTCACACAAACGTAGGCCGGGCTTACGTGCGCCCTAGTTGCACCCTACTTGTGCCCTACTTGCGTCCTAGTTCCGCCCTAGTTGCGCCCTAGCTACGTCATAGTTACGCCCTAGTTACACCCTAGTTGCACCCTAGTGGCGCCATACTTGCACCCTAGTTGTGCCATAGTTGCGCCCTGAGTGCGCGCCCTAGTTACGCAAAAGTTGCACCCTACTTGCACACTACTTGCACCCTACTTCCGCCCTAGTTGCGCCTCAGTTGGGCACTAGCTACGCCATAGTTGTACCCCAGTTGCGCCCTAGTTGCATCCTACTTGTGTCCTATTTACGCCCTAGTTGCGCCTTAGTTTCGCCGTAGTTGCGCCCTAGTTACGCCCTATGTGCGCCATAGTTGCGCCCTATTTGCGCCCTGGTTGTGCCCTAGTTGTACCCTAGCTGCGCCCGAGTTGCGCCCTAGTTCCGCCCTAGTTACCCCCAGTTGCGCCTTTATTGCGCCTCAGTTGCGCCCTAGTTGCGCCATATTTACATCCTAGTTGCGCCCTAGTTGCGTCCAAGTTGCGCCCTAGTCGCGCCCTAGTCGCGTTCTAGTCACGCCATAGTCGTGCCCTAGTTGCGTCCTAGTTACGCCCTAGTAACACCGTAGTTGCACCCTAGTTGCGCCCTAGTTGCGTCCAAGTTGCGCCCTAGTCGCGCCCTAGTCGCGTTCTAGTCACGCCATAGTCGTGCCCTAGTTGCGTCCTAGTTACGCCCTAGTAACACCGTAGTTGCACCCTAGTTGCGCCCTTGTTGCGTCCTCGTTGCGCCCTCGTTGCGCCGTCATTGCGCTCAAGTTGCGCCCTAGTTGTACCCTTGTTAGGCCCTAGTTGTGTCCCACTTGTGCCGTAGTCGCGCCCTAGTTGCGCCCTTGTTGCGTCCTCGTTGCGCCCTCGTTGCGCCGTCATTGCGCTCAAGTTGCGCCCTAGTTGTACCCTTGTTAGGCCCTAGTTGTGTCCCACTTGTGCCGTAGTCGCGCCCTACTTGCGTCCTACTTGTGCCCTATTTGTGCTCTAGTTGCACCCTTGTTACGCCCTAGTTGTGCCATAGTTACGCCCTAGTTGCGCCCTTGTTGCACCCTAGTTGCGCCCTAGTTGCACCCTAGTTGCGCCCTAGTTGCGCCCTAGTTGCGCCCTAGTTACGCTCTAGTTGTTCCATACTTGCGCCCTAGTCGCGCCCTAGTCGCGTCCTAGTCACGACCTAGTTGCACCCTAATTACGCCCTAGTTGCGCTCTAGTTGTACCATATTTGCGCCCTTATTGCACCATACTTGCACCCTACTGGCACCCTTCTTGCGCCCTAGTTGTGCCTTAGTTGGGCACTTGCTACGCCCTTGTTGTGCCCTAATTGCACCCTAGTTGCGCCCTACTTATGCCCTACTTACGTGCTAGTTGCGCCTTAGTTGCGCCCTAGTTGCACCCAACTTGCACACTAGTTGTACCCTAGTTGCGCCCTAGTTGTTCAATAGTTGCGCCCTAGTTGCGCTCAGGGTGTGTCCCGGTTGAGCCCTAGTTGCACCCTAGTTGCGCCCTAGATGCGCACTAGTTGCGCCCTAGTTGTTCAATAGTTGCGCCCTAGTTGCGCTCAGGGTGTGTCCCGGTTGAGCCCTAGTTGCACCCTAGTTGCGCCCTAGATGCGCACTAGTTGCGACCTAGTTGCGTCCTAGTTGTGCCCTAGTTGTGCCCTAGTTGCGCCCTAGTTGCACCGTAGATGCGCCCTAGTTATACACTAGTTGTGTCCTAGTTGCACCCTAGTCGCACCCTAGTTGCACCCTCGGTGCGCCCTCGTTGCGTCCTAATTGCGCCCTCGTTACGCCCTTGTTGCGCATTAGTTGCGCCCTAGTTGCACCCTAGTTGCGTCTTAGTTGCGCCCTAGTTGCGTCCTAGTTACGCCCTAGTTGTACCCTAGTTGCGCCCTAGTTACGCCCTAGTTGCGCCCTAGTTGCGCCCTAGTTGCGCTCTACTTGCGCCTTAGTTGTCCCCTAGTTACACCCTACTTGCGCCCTACTTACGCCCTAGTTACGCCCTAGTTGCGCCCTAGTTGCGCCCTAGTTGCGCTCTACTTGCGCCTTAGTTGTCCCCTAGTTACACCCTACTTGCGCCCTACTTACGCCCTATTTGCGCCCTAGTTGTGCCCTACTTGAACCCTAGTCGCGTCCTAGTTGCACCCTAGTTGTACCCTAGTTGCGCCCTTCTTGCGCCCTTATTGTACCCTACTTACTCCCTATTGGTGCCCTACTTGCGCCCTAGTTGCGCCCTAGTTGTGCCCTACTTGAACCCTAGTCGCGTCCTAGTTGCACCCTAGTTGTACCCTAGTTGCGCCCTTCTTGCGCCCTTATTGTACCCTACTTACTCCCTATTGGTGCCCTACTTGCGCCCTAGTTGCGCCTTTGTTGGGAACTAGCTGCACCCTAGTTGTGCCCTAGTTGCGCCCTAGTTGCGTCTTAATTGCGTCCTACTTGCGCCCTAGATGCGCCCTCGTCGCGGCATAGTTGCGGCCTAGTTACACCCTAGTTGCGCCCTAGTTGTGCCCTAGTTGCGCCCTAGTTGCGTCTTAATTGCGTCCTACTTGCGCCCTAGATGCGCCCTCGTCGCGGCATAGTTGCGGCCTAGTTACACCCTAGTTGCGCCCTAGTTGCACCCTAGTTGCACCCTAGTTGCGCCCTAGTTGCGCCCTAATTACTCCCTGGTTGCACCCTGGCTGCGCACTAGTTGCGCCCTAGTTGCGCCCTAGTTGCGCCCTAGTTGCGTCCTAGTTGCACCCTAGTTGCGCCCTAGTTGCGCCCTAATTACTCCCTGGTTGCACCCTGGCTGCGCACTAGTTGCGCCCTAGTTGCGCCCTAGTTGCGCCCTAGTTGCGTCCTAGTTGTGCCCTAGTTACGACCTAGTTGTGTCCAAGTTGTGCCCTAGTTGCGCCCTAGTTGCACCCTAGTTGTGCCCTGGTTGCGCCCTAGTTGCGCCCTAGTTGCGCCTTAGTTGCGCCCTAGTTGCGCCCTAGTTGCGCCCTAGTTGCGCCCTAGTTGTGTACTAGTTGCACCCTACTTGCGCCCTACTTGCGCCCTGCTTGCGCCCTAGTTGCGCCTCAGTTGGGCACTAGCTACGCCCTAGTTTTACCCTAGTTGCGCCCTAGTTGCGTCCTTCTTGTGCCCTACTTGTACCCTAGTTGCGCCTTAGTTGCGGCCTAGTTGCGCCCTAGTTGCAACTTAGTTGCGCCCTAGTTGCGCCCTAGTTGTACCCTAGTTGCGCCCTAGTTGCGTCCTTCTTGTGCCCTACTTGTACCCTAGTTGCGCCTTAGTTGCGGCCTAGTTGCGCCCTAGTTGCAACTTAGTTGCGCCCTAGAAGCGGCCTAGTTGCGCCCTATTTGCGCCCTAGTTTCGCCCTAGTTGCACCCTATTTGCGCCCTAGTTGCGCCCTAGTTGCGCCCTAGTTGCGCCTTAGTTGCACCCTAGTTGCGACCTAGTTGCGCCCTAGTCACGCCCTAGTTGCGCCCTAGTTGCGCCCTAGTTGCGCCCTATTTGCGCCCTAGTTTCGCCCTAGTTGCACCCTATTTGCGCCCTAGTTGCGCCCTAGTTGCGCCCTAGTTGCGCCTTAGTTGCACCCTAGTTGCGACCTAGTTGCGCCCTAGTCACACCCTAGTTGCACCCTAGTTGCACCCTAGTTGCACCCTAGTTGCGCCCTAGTTGCACCCTATTTGTGTCCTTATTGTACCATACTTGCGCCCTACTGGCACCCTACTTGTGCCCTAGTTGTGCTTTAGTTGGGCACTAGCTACGCACTAGTTGTGCTCTAGTTGCGTGCTAATTGCTGCCTATTTGTGCCATACTTGCGCTCTAGTTTCACCGTAGTTGCACCCTAGTTGCGCCCTAGTTGCGCCCTAGTTGCGCCCTAGTTGCGCCCTGGTTGTGCCCTAGTTGCGCCCTAGTTGCGCCCAAGTCGCGCCCTAGTCGCGCCCTAGTCGCGCCCTAGTTGCCCCCTAGTTGCGCACTAGTTGCACCCTAGTTGCGCCCTAGTTGCGCCCTAGTTGCGCCCTAGTTGTGCCCTAGTTGCGTCCTAGTTGCACCCTAGTTGCACCCTAGTTGCCCCCTAGTTGCACCCTAGTTGCGCCCGGACGCCCTAGTTGCGCCCTAGTTGCGCCCTACTTGCACCCTAGTTGCACCCTAGTTACGCACTAGTTGCACCCTAGTTGCGTCCTAGTTGCACCCTAGTTGCGTCCTAGTTGTGCCCTACTTGCTTCCTACCAGCGCCTACTTGCACCCTAGTTGCGTCTCAGTTGGGCACTAGTTACGCCCTAGTTGTCCCATAGTTGTGCCCTTAGTTGCGTCTAACTTACGTCCTAGTTGCGCTTTAGTTGCGCCCTAGTTGCGCCCAACTTGCAGAAAAGTTGTACCCTAGTTGCGCCCTAGCTGCATCCTAGTTGCGCCCTAGTTGCACCCTAGTTGGGCCCTATTTGCACCCTAGTTGCGTCCTCGTTGCGCCCTCGTTACGTCCTAGTTGCATCCTACTTGCGCCCTAGTTGCGCCCTAGTTGCACCCTAGTTGCCCCCAGTTGCACCATAATAGCGCCCTAGTTGCGTCCTAGTTGCGCCCTAGTTGCGCTCTACTTGCATCCTAGTTGCGTCCTAGTTGTGCCCTAGTTTTGCCCTAGTTGCGCCCTAGTTGCGCCCTAGTTGCGCCCTAGTTGCGTCCTAGTTGCGCCCTAGTTGCGCCTAGTTGCGCCCTAGTTGCGCCCTTGTTACGCTTCAGCTGTGTCCTAGTTGCGCCCTACTTGCGCCATGCTTGTGCCCTAGTTACGCCATACTTGCACCCTAGTTGCATCTTAGTTACGCCCTAGTTGCGCCCTAGTTGCGTCCTTCTTGCGCCCTTATTGTACCCTACTAACACCTGTCAGAAGAATGTACACATGAGGACAGCAGAAGCAGAAGCAGGCAGAAGCGTCAGGACATGCAAGTGTACGTCAGCAGAGTGACGTAACCGAGAGCGGTGCGAGAAGTTAGTCGCGGAAGCTAATAGGGGCTGAGGCGCGAGATAGCAGAGGTAGACAAGTTGATGTGAGAGAGTGCTGGCAAGGTGATTGATGGTTGGCGGAGTAAGAAAGCTGAGCAAAGGAGCGAGAGTGACGGAGCGAAGAGTTTTGAGGGGCTGGCGAAGAAAGGGAATGCGAGGAGCGAGCAGAGCGAAGACACGGTGGCGAAGCCGTGGAACCAAAGGGGAACAGGATGAGTAGAACTGTTCTGGTCAACTCAAAAGAATGAACATCCTCGTTATAAAAAGGGGCAGGACAGGACAAGTGAGTAGAAAAATGGCTTCATTCCACTAGCCGGACGCGAGCGACAGGTGTCACTTTATTAGGGGATAGCTTGTCGGTCGAACAGTCATATAGCCGATGAACCGTTGGTCAAGTTGGTTTGGTGATGGACCGAGCCGTTATTGAGAACTCGGAGCGTGCCCGAGAGATGATCCTTCTTCCTGCCAGATTTTATGTCTCTGACACCCCCTTGAAGCTGGAAGGGAGAAGGATTATGGCCTGTGCGAGTACTTTCACTTTTCATCCTTTGTGGGATGTCGTACTCGGCAGGCTAGTAGAAAGTTGTGCCACATGGTGCTCAGATTGTCTGGGTGCCTGGTAAGAGCTTCATGCCGGCTGACGTCAGTGATTGTTTTGAGTGCTGCTCGTACTTGGCGGTTGACATCTGCATATCTGAGGCTCCTTGCAGCCTCTGTGATAGGCCCTCCAACTTAGAGAGGAGGGCCGAGGAGAGCATCGGTGATGCCAAAGCAATGGAGGAACTCAGGAAGGAGAAGGATTAGGACGTCAGCAACCCATCGATCCACGGTCTTTGATCTTTCTTGGACAGGGAAGGCAGGCAGGACACTGATGCGCCCTGTTAGTGGGGGGAGAACGGCACGATGATTAAAACCGTGAGCGATGCAGTTCTTCCACCAGGCCTGCTTGCAAATGTTGTACAAGAGGAGTGGGCCTGTGTGAGCCTCATGTAGGAGATAGTGATAACATGGATGCAGGAGGGGCTGAAGATATGTGTACACTATCTGAAGAGTCTGGTGATAGGTGGTAGTGTGTGGTCGGGGGAAGGGGTGTTGGTCATATCTACCGAGTAGACGTGCATCTGCAAAGTACTCAGTGAGTGTGACCCACTCCCTGGCTTGTAGTAGTGTTGCTTCTACCCACACTGTTGCATTCTCTCCACATTCAGCCAGGATGGGTGCTTGCGGTCTCCGATGAGCCATGGAGAGGTGAGGAGGAGGGACAGATGGGGCTTGAGAGCTTTGGTCTGGTGTTGGGCCAAGATCAGGTTGTGATAGGCGATGTAAGTTGGTGAATTCTTGCCATGGAATGGAGGAGAGTGCTGAACTGAGAAATGGGTGCAGGTCACGGCAAGATTGGATGATGAGCGAATGAAAGGACGAGAGATCAGCTGATGGAAAAGTGAGCTCAGGGGTGAAACCACGTGTGCTTGCGAAGTTTCAGCGTGGGCGCAGGTCGTCGCAACTCGAGCGATATGATCGGGCAGTTCCGCGAGCCGAGCAGATGATGTGAGACCGATGATGATGAAGGTATGCGAAGCTGAAGACTGGGTGCAGGGGCAAAACCACGTGCGCTGCTGAAATATAGATGGTAGAATGCGGCAAAAGGAAGGCAGGTGCCGACGCGCCGCGAGAAACCTGCTTCTGACGTGGGTGCAGGCTGCTGCGAAGTGGGCAGCTAGCTCGTGCAGGTCCTTGTGCTGGTTGCAGATGCTAAAAAGTGCGAAAGCGGAAGCTTGAAAATGACGGAGTGGGCGCAGGGGCGAACCACGTGCGCTGCGAAAGGTTTCGGCGTGGATGCAGGTCGTCGCACAACAGGCGATGCGACCAGGCGAATCCTTGTGCCGAGCGGAGAACGGAAGCAGAGAAAACGATGATGGCGGCTGGTAGATGAGTGGGCGCAAGGGCAGAATCTCGTGCGCTGAGAAGATGATGCTGATGAAGACGATTGATGCGAGGGCGGCGCGAAGGATGTTGATGACGAAGAGATGGCGGTGAGGCAGGAACGGGCGGCTGATGGAGCCGAGGAGACTGGAGCAGGGATGGAAAGGACAGTTGATGGAAGCAGATGAGAATGATGCGAGAAGTGAAGACTGAAGGCTGTCTATGATGCTGAAGAAGAGAGGTAGGGAGCGATGCAAGCAGAGGGAGACGCAATGAGGGGTGACGCGGCAGGGAGGTGGAGCGACACAACCACTTTTTCTGCTTTCAGGAGAGTGCCGGCTTGTTTCCCAGTTGGCTCATAAATGGGAGCAGGAAGACTGGTGGTGTCCGATATCCTGTTACTTGGAAGAGGTTTGTTTCGACAGAGGGGGTCAGGCAGCGGGCAGATGCACCGGACCATTGATGGCAGGAGAGTGATGGCTTGTTCCCCAGTTGGCTCGGAAATGGGAGCAGGAAGACTGGTGGTGTCTGATATCCTGACGGCGGCAGTTTTGGCTGCAGATGCTGACGAAGCAAGAAGGCGATACGAGAAGGCGGCTCGAGATGATGGACGGAAGCGGACGGAGGATGTCGAGGAGGAAGTAGCAGATGAGGCTGATGAGGCAAGATGCGAGAGTTGGAGATGTTTGCGGAGGTAGAGGCAATGAGGGGTAGTGAACGGTAGAAGGCAGGAAGCTTCTTGGTTGTTGACAACAGGCGGCGGCTCGAGAGTTGTTTGCGGCTGATGTGGGGGACAAGTCACCGGTTGTTAGGCACGGGCGCAAGAATGGGCGCAGGGCTTTCTTAGGATGACAAGGCGTTTCTTCAGCGTGGGGAACTCGTCAAACGCTGTTGATGTCAGCTGCTGGCGAAGCGACGAGATGCGAGGCGACAGTAGCAGTAGCAGAAGATTGCAGATGGAAGCGATGGAGGGAGGATGATGGTAGAGCGATGACGTAGTCACGAGACACCATGTGATGTTGCCTGATGCTCTGATACCATATCAGAAGAATGTATACACGAGGAAAGCAGCAGCAGAAGCAGGCAGAAGCGTCAGGACATACAAGTTTACGTCAGCAGAGTGACTTAACCGAGAGTGGTGCGAGAAGTTAGTCGCGGAAGATAATAGAGGCTGAGACGCAAGGTAGCCGAGGTAGACAAGTTGATGTGAGAGAGTGCTGGCGAGGTGAGTGATGGTTGGCGGAGTAAGAAAGCTGAGCAAAGGAGCGAGAGTGACGGAGCGAAGAGTTGAGAGGGGCTGGTGAAGACAGTGAATGCGAGGAGCGAGCAGAGCGAAGACACGGTGGTGAAGCCGTGGAAGCAAAGGGGGAACAGGATGAGCTGAGCTGTTCTGGTTAACTCGAGGGAATGAACATCCTCGTTATAAAAAGGGGCAAAACAGGACAAGTGAGTAGAAAAACGACTTCATTCCGCTAGCCGGACGCTGGTGACAGGTGTCACTTTATTAGGGGATAGCTTGTCCGTCGATCGAACAGTCATATAGCCGATGAGCCGTTGATCAAGTTGGTTCAGTGATGGACCGAGCCATTGTTAAGAACTCCGAGCGTGCCCGAGGGATGATCCTTCTTCCTGCCAAATTTTATGTTTCTGACAACACCCTATTGGCGCCCTACTTGCGCCCTAGCTGCGCCTCAGTTGGGCAGTAGCTACGCTCTAATTGTGCCCTAGTTGCGCCTTAGTTGCGTCTTACTTGCGTCCTACTTGCGCCCTAGCTGCGCCTCAGTTGGGCAGTAGCTACGCTCTAATTGTGCCCTAGTTGCGCCTTAGTTGCGTCTTACTTGCGTCCTACTTGCGCCCTAGTTGTACCTTAGTTGCGCCCTACTTGCACCCTAGTTGCGCCCTAGTTGCACCCTAGTAGCGCCCTAGTTGCGCCCTAGTTGCGCCCTGGTTGAACACAAGTTGCAACCTACTTGTACCCTACTTGCACCTTACTTGCACCCTAGTTGCGCCCTAGTTGCACCCTAGTAGCGCCCTAGTTGCGCCCTAGTTGCGCCCTGGTTGAACACAAGTTGCAACCTACTTGTACCCTACTTGCACCTTACTTGCACCCTAGTTGCGCCTCAGTTGGGGACTAGCCACGCCCTAGTTGTACCCTAATCATAAAAACCAAAGCCAGGTGACAGAAACCAAAGCCGGATCAAAGAAACCAGAACCAGGTCACAAAAACCAAAGCCATGTCACAGAAATCAAAGCCAAGTCATAGAAACCAAAGCCGAGTCACAGAATCCAGAGCCGGGGCACAACAAACCAAACTCAGGTCACATAAACCAAAGCTAGGTCACAGAAACCAAAGCTGAGTCAGAGATACCAAAGCCGGGTCACAGAAACCAAAGCCGGGTCACAAAAACCAAAGCCGGTCACTGAAACCAAAGCCGGGTCACAGAAACCAAAGCCGGGTCACAGAAACCAAAGCCGGGTTACAAAAACCAAAGCCGGGACACAGACACCAAAACCGGGTCACAGAAACCAAAGCCGGATCATATAAACCAAAGCCGGGTCACAGAAACCAAAGCCCGGTCACATAAACCAAAGCCAAGTCACAAAAACCAAAGCCTGGTCCCAGAAACCAAAGCCAGGTCACAGAAACCAAAGCCTGGCTACAAAAACCAAAGGCGGGTCACAGAAACCAAAGTCGGTTCACGGAAACCAAAGCCGGGTCACAGCAACCAAAGCCGGGTCACAGAAACCAAAGCCGAGTCACAGAAAACAAAGCCGGGTCACAGAAAGCAAAGCTGGGTCACACAAACCAGAGCCGGGTCACAAAACCCACCGCCAGGTCAAAGAAACGAAAGCCGGGTCACAGAAACCAAAGCCGAGTCACAGAAAACAAAGCCGGGTCACAGAAAGCAAAGCTGGGTCACACAAACCAGAGCCGGGTCACAAAACCCACCGCCAGGTCAAAGAAACGAAAGCCGGGTCACAGAAACCAAAGCCGGTTCTCAGAAACCGAAGCCGGGTCACAGAAACCAAAGTCGGGTCAAAGAAACCAAAGCCGGGTCACGGAAACCAAATCCAAGTCACACAAATCAAAGCCGGGTCACAGAAACCAAAGCTGGGTCACAGAAACCAAAGCCGGGTCACAGAAACCGAAGCCGGGTCACAGAAACCAAAGTCGGGTCAAAGAAACCAAAGCCGGGTCACGGAAACCAAATCCAAGTCACACAAATCAAAGCCGGGTCACAGAAACCAAAGCTGGGTCACAGAAACCAAAGCCTGGTCACAGAAACCAAAGCCGAGTCACACAAACCGTAGCCGGGTCACAGAAGCCAAAGCCGGATCACAGAAACCAAAGCCGGGTCACAGAAACCAAAGCCAGGTCACAGAACCAAAGCCGGGTCACAGAAACCAAAGCCAGGCCACAGAAACCAAAGCGGGGTCACAGAAACCAACCCGGGTCACCGTAACCAAAGCCAGCTCACAGAAACAGAAGCCAGGTCAAAGAAACCAAAGCCGGGTCACAAAAACCAAAGCCGGGTCACAGAAACCAAAGCCGAGTCACATAAACCAAAGCCGGGTGACAGAAACCAAAGCCGGGTCACAGAAACCAAAGCCGGGTCAGAGAAACCAAAGCCGGGTCACGGAAACCAAAGCTGGATCACACAAACTTAAGGCGGGTCACAGAAACCAAAGCCCGGTCAGAGAAACCAAAGCCGGGTCACAGAAACCAAAGCCGGTTCACAGCAACCAAAGTCGGGTTACAGAAAGCAATGCCGGGTCACAGAAACCAAAGCTGGGTCACAGGAACCAATGTCGGGTCACAGAAACCAAAACCATGTCACAGAAACCAAAGCCGGGTCACAGTAACCAAAGCCGGGTCAAAGAAACCAAAACCGCATCACAGAAATCAAAGCCGGGTCACAGAAACCAAAGCTGGGTCACAGAAACCAAAGCCATGCAACATAAACCAAAGCCGGGTCAGAGAAACCAAAGACGGGTCACATAAACCAAAAAAGGGTCACAGAAACCAAAGCCAGTTCACAGAAACCAAAGCCGGGTCACACAAACCAAAGCCGGGTCACAGAAACCAAAGGTGGGTCACAAAAACTATAGCTGAGTCACAGAAAGCCGGGTCACAGAAGCCAAAGCCGGGTCACAGAAACCAAAGCCGGGTCACAGAAACCAAAGCCGGGTCATAGGAACCAAAAACGGTTCCATAAACCAAACCCGGGTCACAGAAACCAACACCCAGTCACAAAAAGCAAAGCCGGGTCACAGAAACCAAAGCCGGGTCACAGAAACTAAAGCCGGATCACAGACACCAAAGATGGGTCACAGAAATCAAAGCTGGGTCACAGAAACGAAAACCGTGTCATAGAAACCAAAGCCGGGTCACAGAAACCAAAGCTGGGTAACAGACACCAAAGCCGGGTCATCGAAACGAATTCCGGGTCACAAAAACCAAAGCCGGATCACAGAAGCCAAAGTCCAGTCACAGAAACCAAAGTCTGGTCACAGAAACGAAAGCTGGGTCACAGAAACCAAAGCCCGGTCACACAAAGCCGGGTCACAGAAGCCAATGCTTGGTCATACAAACGAAAGCCGGGTCACAAAAACCAAAACCGTGTCACAGAAACCAAGGCCGGGTCCTAGGAACCAAAGCCGGGTCACAGAACCCAAAGCCGGGTCACAGAAACCAACGCCGGGTCAGAGAAACCAGAGCCGAGTCACAGAAACCAAAGCCGGGTGACAGAAACCAAAGCCGGGTCACAGAAACCAAAGCCGGGTTAGAGAAACCAAAGCCGGGTCACAGAAACCAAAGCTGGATCACACAAATTTAAGGCAGGTCACAGAAACCAAAGCCCGGTCAGAGAAACCAAAGCCGGGTCACAGAAACCAAAGCCGGTTCACAGCAACCAAAGTCGGGTTACAGAAACCAATGCCGGGTCACAGAAACCAAAGCTGGGTCACAGGAACCAATGTCGGGTCACAAAAACCATAGCCATGTCACAGAAACCACAGCGGGGTCACAGTAACCAAAGCCGGGTCAAAGAAACCAAAACCGCATCACAGAAATCAAAGCCAGGTCACAGAATCCAAAGCTGGGTCACAGAAACCAAAGCCATGCCACATAAACCAAAGCCGGGTCAGAGAAACCAAAGCCGGGTCACATAAACCAAAAAAGGGTCACAGAAACCAATGCCAGTTCACAGAAACCAAAGCCGGGTCACACAAACCAAAGCCGGGTCACAGAAACCAAAGGCGGGTCACAAAAACTATAGCTGAGTCACAGAAAGCCGGGTAACAGAAGCCAAAGCCGGGTCACAGAAACCAAAGCCGGGTCACAGAAACCAAAGCCGGGTCATAGGAACCAAAAACGGTTCCATAAACCAAACCCGGGTCACAGAAACCAAAGCCGGGTCACAGAAACCAACACACAGTCACAAAAAGCAAAGCCGTGTCACAGAAACCAAAGCCGGGTCACAGAAACCAAAGCCGGGTCACAGAAACCAAAGCCGGGTCACAGAAACCAAAGCCGGGTCACAGAAACGAAAGCCGGGTCATATAAACCAAAGACGGGTCACAGAAACCAAAGCCGGGTCAAAGAAACCAAAGCTGGGTAAACCAAAGCCGGTACACAAAAACCAAAGCTGGACCAAAGAAACCAAAGCTGGGTCAGATAAACCAAAGTTGGGTCACATAAACCAAAGCCGGGTCACAAAAACCAAAGCCTGGTCACATAAACCAAAGCCGGGTCAGAGAAACCAAAGCCGGGTCACAGAAACCAACGCCGGGTCACAAAAACCAAAGCCGGGTCACAAAACCAAAGCCGGATCACACAAACCAAGCCGGTCACAGGAACCAAAGCCGGGTCACAGAAACCAAAGCCGAGTCACAGAAACCAAAGCCGGGTCACAGAAACCAACGCCGGGTCACAAAAACCAAAGCCGGGTCACAAAACCAAAGCCGGATCACACAAACCAAGCCGGTCACAGGAACCAAAGCCGGGTCACAGAAACCAAAGCCGAGTCACAGAAACCAAAGCCGGGTCTCAGAAGCCAAAGCCGGGTCACAAAACCAAAGTCGGGTCACAGAAACCAAAGCCGGGTCACACAAACCGAAGCCCGGTCACGGAAACCAAAGCCGGGTCACAGAAACCTAAGCCAGTCACAGAAACCAAAGCCGGGTCACAAAAACCAAAATCGGGTCACCGAAACCAAAGCCGGGTCACCGAAACCAAGCTGGGTAACAGAAACCAGAGCCGGATCACAGACACCAAAGATGGGTCACAGAAATCAAAGCTGGGTCACAGAAACGAAAACCATGTCACATAAACCAAAGCCGGGTCACAGAAACCAAAGCTGGGTCACAGACACCAAAGCCGGGTCACCAAAACGTATTCCGGGTCACAAAAACCAAAGCCCGATCACAGAAGCCAAAGTCGAGTCACAGAAACCAAAGTCGGGTCACAGAAACCAAAGCTGGGTCACAGAAACCAAACCCCGGTCACACAAAGCCGGGTCACAGAAGCCAACGCTCCGTCACACAAACGAAAGCCGGGTCACAAAAACCAAAGCCGTGTCACAGAATCCAAGGCCGGGTCCTAGGAACCAAAGCCGGGTCACAGAAACCAAAGCCGGGTCACAGAAACCAACGCCGGGTCACAGAAACCAAAGCCGGATCACAGAAACCAAAGCCAGGTCACAGAAACCAAAGCCGGGTCATAGAAACCAAAGCTGGGTCACAGAAACCAAAGCCGGGTCACAGAAACCAACGCCGGGTCACAGAAACCAAAGCCGGATCACAGAAACCAAAGCCAGGTCACAGAAACCAAAGCCGGGTCATAGAAACCAAAGCTGGGTCACATGAATGAAAGTCGGGTCATAGAAACCAAAGACGGGTCAGAGAAACCAAAGCCGGGTCAGAGAAACCAAAGCTGGATAAACCAAAGCCGGATCACAGAAACCAAAGATGGGCCACAGAAACAAAAGATGGGTCAGAGAAACCAAAGCCGGGTCATAGAAACCAAAGACGGGTCAGAGAAACCAAAGCCGGGTCAGAGAAACCAAAGCTGGATAAACCAAAGCCGGATCACAGAAACCAAAGATGGGCCACAGAAACAAAAGATGGGTCAGAGAAACCAAAGCCGGGTCACATAAATCAAAGCCGGGTCAAATAAACCAAAGCCGGGTCAAAGAAACCAAATCCGGGTCACAGAAACCAAAGCCGGGTCACAGCAACCAAAGCCGGGTCACAGAAACCAAAGCCAAGTCACATAAACCAAAGCCGGGTCAGAGAAACCAAAGCCGGGTCACAGAAACCGAAGCCGGGTCACAGAAACCAAAGCCGGATCACAGCAACCAAAGCCGGGTCACAGAAACCAAAGCCGGATCACAGAAACCAAAGCCGGGTCACAAAACCAAAGCTGGGTCAACAAACCAAAGCCGGAGGCCAGAACCAAAGCCCGGTCATAGAAACCAAAGCCCGGTCACAGAAACAAAAGCCGGGTCACAAAATCCAAAGCCGGATCACAGAAACCAAAGCCGGGTCACAGCAACCAAAGTCGGGTCACAGAAACCAAAGCCGGGTCAGAGCAACCAAAGTTAGGTTACAGAAACCATTGCCGGGTCACAGAAACCAAAGCTTGGTCACAGAAACCAATGCCCGGTCACATAAACCAAAGCCGGGTCACGGAAACCAAAGCCAGGTCACAGAAACCAAAGCCGGGTCACAGAAACCAAAACTGGGTCACAGAAATCAAAGCGGATTCACAGAAACCAAAGCTGTGTTAGAGAAACCAAAGCCAGGCCACAGAATCCAAAGCCAGGTCACAGAAACCAAAGCCGGGTCACAGAAACCAAAGCTGGGTCAGAGAAACCAAAGCCGGGTCACACAAACCAAAGCCGGGTCACAGAAACCAAAGCCGGGTCATGGAAACCATAGCCGGGTCACAGAAAGCCGGGTCACAGAACCCAAAACCGGGGCACACTATCCAAATCCGGGTCACACAAACCAAAGCGGGATCACATGAACCAAATAGGGTCCCATAAACCAAAGCCGGGGCAAAGAAACCAACGCCGAGTCACAGAAAGCAAAGCAAGGTCACAGAAACCAAAGCCGGGTCACATAAACCAAAGCCAGGTCACAGAAACCAAAGCCGGATCACGGAAACGAAAACCGGGTCATAGAAACCAAAGACGGGTCACAAAAACCAAAGCCGGGTCAAAGAAACAAAAGCTGGGTAAACCAAAACCGGTACACAGAAACCAAAGCTGGGCCAAAGAAACCAAAGATGGCTCAGATATACCAAAGCCGGGTCACAGAAACCAAAGGTGGGTCACAAAAACCAAAGCCGGGTCACAGAAACCAAAGCCGGGTCAGAGAAACCAAAGCCTGGTCACAGAAACCAAAGCCGGGTCACAAAAACCAAAGCCGGGTCACAAAACCAAAGCCGGGTCACAGAAACCAAGCCGGGTCACAAAAACCAAAGACGGGTCACAGAAACCAAAGCCGGGTCAAAGAAACCAAAGCTGGGTCACAGAAACCAAAGTCGGGTCACACAAAGCCTGGTCATAGAAGCCAAGGCCGGGTCACACAAATAAAAGCCGGGTCACAAAAACCAAAGCCGGGACACATAAACCAAAGCCGGGTCCCAGAAACCAAAGCCGGATCACAGAAACCAAAGCCAGGTCACAGAAACCAACGCCGGGTCACAAAAACCAAAGCCGGGTCACAGAAACCAAAGCCGGGTAACAGAACCCTAAGCCGGGTCATAGAAACCAAAGCCGGGTCACAGAAACGAAAGCCGGGTCATATAAATCAAATCGGGTCACAAAAACCAAAGGGGGGTCAAAGAAACCAATGCTCGATAAACCAAAGCCGGATCACAGAAACCAAAGTTGGGTCACAGAAACCAAAGCCGGGTCACAGAAACGAAAGCCGGGTCATATAAATCAAATCGGGTCACAAAAACCAAAGGGGGGTCAAAGAAACCAATGCTCGATAAACCAAAGCCGGATCACAGAAACCAAAGTTGGGCCACAGAAACCAAAGCCGGGTCACAAAAACAAAAGCCGGGTCACAAAAACCAAAGCTGGGGCACAGAAACCAAAGTTGGTTCACAGAAACCAGAGCCGGGTCACACAAAGCCGGGTCACAGAAACCAAAGCCGGGTCACAAAAACAAAAGCCGGGTCACAAAAACCAAAGCTGGGGCACAGAAACCAAAGTTGGTTCACAGAAACCAGAGCCGGGTCACACAAAGCCGGGTCACAGAAGCCAAAGCTGGGTCTTACAAATGAAAGACGTGTCACGAAAACCAAAGCCGGGTCACAAAAACCAAGTCGGGTCCCAGAAACCCAAGCCAGGTCACATAAACTTAAGCCGGGTCACAGAAACCAACGCCGGGTCACAGAAACGAAAGCCGGGTCACAGAAACCAAAGCCGGGTCACAGAAACCAAAGCCGGGTCACAGAAACCAAAGGCGGGTCACAGAAACCAAAGCCGGGTCACAGAAACCAAAGCTTGGTCACAGAAACCAAAGCCGGGTCACATAAACCAAAGCCGGGTCACACAAACGTAGGGCGGGCCTACTTGCGTCCTACTTGCGCCCTACTTGTACCCTAGTTACACTTCTACTTGCGCCCTAGTTGCGCCGTAGTTGCGCCGTAGTTGCGTCCTAGTTGCGCCCTAGTTGCGCCTTAGTTGTGCCCTAGTTACGCCCTAGTTGCGCCTTAGTTGCGCCCTAGTTACGCCCTAGTCGCGACCTAGTTGCGCCTTAGATGCGTCCTAGTTGCGCCCTAGTTGCGCCTTAGTTGTGCCCTAGTTACGCCCTAGTTGCGCCTTAGTTGCGCCCTAGTTACGCCCTAGTCGCGACCTAGTTGCGCCTTAGATGCGTCCTAGTTGCGCCCTAGTTGCGCCTTAGTTGTGCCCTAGTTACGCCCTAGTTGCGCCTTAGTTGCGCCCTAGTTACGCCCTAGTCGCGACCTAGTTGCGCCTTAGATGCGTCCTAGTTGCGCCCTAGTTGCGCCTTAGTTGTGCCCTAGTTACGCCCTAGTTGCGCCTTAGTTGCGCCCTAGTTACGCCCTAGTCGCGACCTAGTTGCGCCTTAGATGCGTCCTAGTTGCGCCCTAGTTGCGCCTTAGTTGTGCCCTAGTTACGCCCTAGTTGCGCCTTAGTTGCGCCCTAGTTACGCCCTAGTCGCGACCTAGTTGCGCCTTAGATGCGTCCTAGTTGCGCCCTAGTTGCGCCTTAGTTGTGCCCTAGTTACGCCCTAGTTGCGCCTTAGTTGCGCCCTAGTTACGCCCTAGTCGCGACCTAGTTGCGCCTTAGATGCGTCCTAGTTGCGCCCTAGTTGCGCCTTAGTTGTGCCCTAGTTACGCCCTAGTTGCGCCTTAGTTGCGCCCTAGTTACGCCCTAGTCGCGACCTAGTTGCGCCTTAGATGCGTCCTAGTTGCGCCCTAGTTGCGCCTTAGTTGTGCCCTAGTTACGCCCTAGTTGCGCCTTAGTTGCGCCCTAGTTACGCCCTAGTCGCGACCTAGTTGCGCCTTAGATGCGTCCTAGTTGCGCCCTAGTTGCGCCTTAGTTGTGCCCTAGTTACGCCCTAGTTGCGCCTTAGTTGCGCCCTAGTTACGCCCTAGTCGCGACCTAGTTGCGCCTTAGATGCGTCCTAGTTGCACCCTAGTTGCGCCCTAGTTGCGCCCTAGTTGCGCCCTAGTTGTGTCCTAGTTGCGTCCTAGTTGCGCCCTAGTTGCGCCCTAGTTGCGTCCTAGTTGCAGCCTAGTTGCGCCCTACTTGCACCCTAGTTGCACCCTTCTTGTATCCTATTGGCGCTTACTTGCGTCCTAGTTGCGCCCTAGTTGCGCCTTAGTTGTGCCCTAGTTGCGCCCAACTTGCACACTAGTTGCACCCTACTTGTACCCTAGTTGCACCCTAGTTGCGCCATAGTTTCACCCTAGTTGTACCCTAGTTGCGCCCTCGTTGCACCCTCATTGCGCCCTCGTTGCGCCCTCGTTGGGCCCTCATTGCGCCCTAGTTGCGTCCTAGTTGCACCCAAGTAGCGCCCAAGTTGCGCCCTAGTTGCGCCATAGTTGTGCCCTAGTTGCGCCCTAGTTGCGCCCTAGTTGCGCCCTAGTTGCATCCTAGTTGCGTCCTAGTTGTGCCCTAGTTGCGCCTTAGTTGTGCCATAGTTGCGCCGTACTTGCGTCCTACTTGTGCCATACTTGCTCCCTAGTTGTGCCCTAGTTGCGCCATTGTCGCGTCCCAGTTACGCCCTAGTTGCACCCTAGTTGCACCATTCTTGCGCCCTTATTGTACCATACAAACGCCCTACTGGCGCCCTTCTTACGCCCTAGTTGCGCCTTAGTTGGGCACAATCTACGCCCTAGTTGTGCCGTAGTTACACCGTAGTTGCGTCTTACTTGCGCCCTTATTGCGCCCTAGTTGTACCCTAGTAGCGCCCTAGTCACGCCCTAGTTGCGCCCTAGTTGTACCCTAGTTGCGTCCTAGTTGCGCCCTAGTTGCACCCTAGTTGCGCCCTAGTTGCGCCCTAGTTGCGCCCTCGTTGCACCCTGGTTGCGCACTAGTTGTAGCCTAGTTGCGCCCTAGTTGCGCCCTAGTTGCGCCTTAGTTGTGCCCTAGTTGCGACCTAGTTGCGTCCTAGTTGTGCACTAGTTGTGCCCTAGTTGTGCCCTAGTTGCACCCTAGTTGCACCCTAGGTGCGCCCTAGTTGCACCCTAGTTGCTCCCTAGTTGCGTCCTAGTTGCGCCATAGTTGCGCCCTAGTTGCGCCCTAGTTGCACCCTAGTTGCGCCCTAGTTGCGCCCTAGTTGCGCCCTAGTTGCGCCCTAGTTGCGCCCTAGTTGCGTCCTAGTTGCGCCATAGTTGCGCCCTAGTTGCGCCCTAGTTGCACCCTAGTTGCGCCCTAGTTGCGCCCTAGTTGCGCCCTAGTTGCGCCCTAGTTGCGCCCTAGTTGCGTCCAAGTTGCACCCTAGTTGCGCCCTAGTTGCGCATTAGTTGCACCCTACTTGCGCCCTACTTGCGCCCTACTTGCGCCCTAGTTGCGCCTCAGTTGGGCACTAGCTACGCCCTAGTTGTACCCTAGTTGCTTCCTAGTTGCGTGCTACTTGTGCCCTACTTGCGCCCTATTTGTGCCTTAGTTGTGCCCTAGATGTGCCCTAGTTGCACCCTAGTTGCGCCCTAGTTGTGCCCTAGTTGCTTCCTAGTTGCGTGCTACTTGTGCCCTACTTGCGCCCTATTTGTGCCTTAGTTGTGCCCTAGATGTGCCCTAGTTGCACCCTAGTTGCGCCCTAGTTGTGCCCTAGTTACGCGTAGTTGTGCCCTAGTTGCGCCCTAGTTGCGCCCTAGTTGCGCCATAGTTGGGCCCTATTTGCGCCCTAGTCGCGCCCTAGTTGCGCCCTAGTTACGCCCTAGTTGCGCCCTATTTGGACCCTAGTTGCGCCCTAGTTGCGCCCTAGTTGCGCCATAGTTGGGCCCTATTTGCGCCCTAGTCGCGCCCTAGTTGCGCCCTAGTTACGCCCTAGTTGCGCCCTATTTGGACCCTAGTTGCACCATATTTGCGCCCTTATTGCACCCTACTTGCGCCCTACCGGCACCCTACTTGCGCCCTAGTTGTGCCTTAATTGGGCACCAGCTACGCCCTGGTTGTGCCCTAGTTGCGTGCTAGTTGCATCCTACTTGCGCCCTACTTGCGGGCTAGTTGTGCCTTAGTAGCGCCTTAGTTGTGCCCAACTTATGCACTAGTTGCACCCTAGTTGCGCACTGGTTACGCCCTAGTTGTGTCCTACTTGCGCTCTAGTTGCGCTCTAGTTGCGTCCTACTTGCGCCCTAGTTGTGCCTTTGTTGCGCCCTAGTTGCATCCAACTTGCACACTTGTTGCACCCTAGTTGCGCCCTAGTTGCGCCCTAGTTGCGCCCTAGTTGCGTCCTACTTGCACCCTAGTTGCACCCTACTAGTACCCTACTTGCACCCTACTTGCACCCTAGTAGCGCCCTGGTTGTGCCCTACTTGCGTCCTAGGTGCGTCCTAGTTGCGCCCTAGTTGTACCCTAGTTGTGCCCTTCTTGCGCCCTTACTGCACCAAACTTACACCCTACTGGCGCCCTACTTGCGTCCTAGTTGCGCCTCAGTTGGGCACTAGCTACGCCCTATTTGTACCCTAGTTGCACCCTAGTTGCGTCTTACTTGCACCCTACATGCGCCCTAGTTGCACCCTAGTTGCGCCATACTTGCACCCTAGTTGCGCCCTAGATGCGCCCTGAGTGCGCGCCCTAGTTGCGCACAAGTTACACCCTAATTGCGCCTTACTTGCACCCTACTTGCGTCCTAGTTGCACCTCAGTTGGGCACTAGCCCTAGTTGTACCCTAGTTGCACCCTAGTTGCGTCCTACTTTCGTCCTAGTTGCGCCTCAGTTGGGCACTACGCCCTAGTTGTACCCTAGTTGCGCCCTAGTTGCGTCCTACTTGTGCCTTATTTGCGCCCTAGTTGCGCCTTAGTTTCGTCCTAGTTGCACCCCAGTTGTGTCCTAGGTGCGTCCTAGTTGCGCCCTAGTTGCGCCCTAGTTGTGCCCTAGTTGCGCCCTAGTTGCGCACAAGTTGCGCCCTTGTTGCGCACTAGTTGCCCCCAGTTGCGCCCTTATTGCGTCCTAGTTGCGCCCTAGTTGCACCCTAGTTGCACCCTAGTTGCGCCCTAGTTGCGCCCAAGTCGCGCCCTAGTCACGCCCTAGTCGCGCTCTTGTCGCGCCATAGTCGCGCCCTAGTTGCGCCCTAGTTGCGCTCTAGTATCACCCTAGATGCGCCATAGTTGCGCCCTAGTTGCGCCCTTGTTACGTCCTCATTGCGCCCTCGTTGCGTCCTAATTGCGCTCAAGTTGCACATTAGTTGCGCCCTTGTTATGCCCTAGCTGTGCCCCACTTGTGCCGTAGTTGCACCCTACTTGCACCCTACTTGCGCCCTACTTGCGCCCTACTTGCGCTCTAGTTTCGCCCTTGTTGCGCCCTAGTTGCGCCCTAGTTGCGCCCTAGTTGCGCCCTAGTTGCGCCCTAGTTACGCCCTAGTTGCGCCCTAGTTGCGCCCTAGTTGTACCCTAGTTACGCCCTAGTTGCATCCTAGTTGTACCCTAGTTGCACCCTAGTTGCACCCTAGTTGCGTCCTAGTTCCACCCTAGTTGCGCCCTAGTTGCGCCCTAGTTGCGCCCTAGTTGCGCACTAGTTGCACCCTACTTGCGCCTTACTTGTGCCTTACTTACGCCCTAGTTGCGCCTCAGTAGGGCACTAGCTACGCCCTAGTTGTGTCCTTGTTGTGCCCTATTTGCATCCTACTTGTGCCCTACTTGTGCCCTAGTTGCACCCTAGTTACGCCATACTTGCACCCTAGTTGCGCCCTAGTTACGCCCTGAGTGCGCGCCCTAGTTGCGCACAAGTTGCACCCTACTTGCGCCCTACTTGCACCCTACTTACGCCCTAGTTGCGCCTCAGTTGGGCACTAGCTACGCCCTAGTTGTACCCTAGTTACGCCCTAGTTGCGTCCTACTTGTGCCATAGTTGCGCCCAATTTGCGCCTTAGTTTCGCCCTAGTTGTGCCCTAGTTGCGCCCTAGGTACACCCTAGTTACGCCCTAGTTGCTCCCTAGTTGTGCCCTAGTTGCACCCTAGTTGCGCCCAAGTTGCCCCCTAGTTGCGCCCTAGTTGTCCCCGGTTGCACCCTTATTGCGCCCTAGTTGCGCCCTAGTTGTGCCTTAGTTGCACCCCTAGTTGCGCCCTAGTTGCGCCCAAGTCGCGCCCTAGTCGCGCCCTAGTCGTGGTCTAGTCGCGCCATTGTCGCGCCCTAGTTGAGCCCTAGTTGCGCCCTAGTTGCACCCTAGTTGCACCTTAGTTGCACCCTAGTTGCGCCCTTGTTTCGCCCTCGTTGCACCCTCGTTGTGCCCTCATTGCGTTCTTATTGCACTCAAGTTGTACCCTAGTTGCGTCCTTGTTACACCCTGGTTGTGCCCCACTTGTTCCGTAGTTATGCCTTACTTGTGCCCTACTTGCGCCCTACTTGCGCTCTAGTTGCACCCTTGTTGCGCCCTAGTTGCACCCTAGTTGTTCCCTAGTTGCGCCCTAGTTGCACCCTAGTTGCGCCTTAGTTGCACCCTAGTTGCGCCCTAGTTGCACCCTAGTTGTGCCCTAGTTGCACCCTAGTTGCACCCTAGTTGCGCCCTAGTCGCGCCCTAGTCGCGCCCTAGTCACGATCTAGTTGCGCCCTAATTGCGCCCTAGTTGCACTCTAGTTGCACCCTATTTGCACCCTTATTGCACCCTACTTGCACCCTACTGGCACCCTTCTTGTACCCTAGTTGTGCCTTAGCTGGACACTAGGTACGCCCTTGTTGTGCCATAATTACGTCCTAGTTGCGTCCTACTTGTGCCCTACTTGCGCGCTAGTTGCGCCTTAGTTTCGCCTTAGTTGCGCCCAACTTGCACACTAGTTGCACCCTAGTTGTGCTCTAGTTGTGCCCTAGTTGTGTCCTAGTTGTGCCCTGGTTGAGCCCCGGTTGCGCCCTAGTTGAACCCTAGTTGCGCCTTAGTTGCGCCCTAGTTGCGACCTAGTTACGTCCTAGTTGTGCCCTTGTTGTGCCCTAGTTGCGCCCTAGTTGCACCCTAGATGCGCCCTAGTTACACCCTAGTTGCGCCCTAGTTGCACCCTAGTTACGCCGTAGTTGCGCCCTCATTGCGCCCTCGTCGTGCCCTAGTTGCGCCCTCGTTGCGCCCTTGTTGCGCCCTAGTTGCACCCCAATTGCACCCTAGTTGCGCCCTAGTTGCGCCCTAGTTGCGTCCTAGTTGCGCCCTAGTTGTACCCTAGTTGCGCTCTAGTTACGCCCTAGTTGCGCCCTAGTTGCACCCTAGTTGCGCCCTAGTTGCGCCCTAGTTGCGTCCTAGTTGCGCCCTAGTTGTACCCTAGTTGCGCTCTAGTTACGCCCTAGTTGCGCCCTAGTTGCACCCTAGTTACGCCCTAGTTGCGCCTTAATTGTGCCATAGTTGCACCCTACTTGCGCCCTACTTGCGCCATATTTGCGCCCTAGTTGCATCCTACTTGCACCCTAGTCGCGTCCTAGTTGCGCCGTAGCTGCACCCTAGTTGCGCCCTACTTGCGCCCTACTTGCGCTCTAGTTGCACCCTTGTTGCGCCCTAGTTGCGCCCTAGTTGTGCCCTAGTTGCACCCTAGTTGCACCCTAGTTGCGACCTAGTTGTGTCCTAGTTGTGCCCTAGTTGCGCCCTAGTTGCACCATAGTTGCGCCCTAGTTGCGCCCTAGTTGCGCCCTAGTTGCGCACTAGTTGCACCATACATGCGCCCTACTTGCACCCTACTTGCGCCCTAGTTGCGCCACAGTTGGGCACTAGCTACTCCCTAGTTGTACCCTAGTTACGCCCTAGTTGCGTCCTACTTGTGCCATATTTGCGCCCTAGCTGCGCCTTAGTTTCGCCCTAGTTGTGCCCTAGTTGCACCCTAGGTGCACCCTAGTTGCACCCTAGTTGCGCCATAGTTGTGCCCTAGTTGCGCCCTAGTTGCGCCCAAGTTGCTCCCTAGTTGCGCCCTAGTTGTCCCCAGTTGCACACTTATTGCGCCCTAGTTGCGCCCTAGTTGCGCCTTAGTTGCACCCCTAGTTGCGCCCTAGTTGCGCCCAAGTCGCGCCCTAGTCGCGCCCTAGTCGTGCTCTAGTCGCGCCATTGTCGCGCCCTAGTTGAGCCTTAGTTGCACCCTAGGTGCACCCTAGTTGCACCCTAGTTGCGCACTTGTTTCGCCCTCGTTGCGCCCTCGTTGTGCCCTCATTGCACTCTCGTTGCGCTCAAGTTGCGCCCTAGTTGCGCCCTTGTTACACCCTAGTTGTGCCCCACTTGTACTGTAATTGTGTCCTGCTTGCACCCTACTTGCGCCCTACTTGCGCTCTAGTTGCACCCTTGTTGCGCCCTAGTTGCGCCCTTGGTGTGCCCTAGTTGCGCCCTAGTTGTACCCTAGTTGCGCCTTAGTTGCACCCTAGTTCCGCCCTAGTTGCACCCTAGTTGCGCCCTAGTTACACCCTAGTTGCACCCTAGTTGCGCCCTAGTCGGGCCCTAGTCGCGTCCTAGTCAAGATCTAGTTGCCCCTAATTGCGCCCTAGTTGCGCACTAGTTGCACCCTATTTGCGCCCTTATTGCACCCTACTTGAACCCTACTGGCACCCTTCTTGTGCCCTAGTTGTGCCTTAGCTGGACACTAGCTACGCCCTAGTTGTGCCCTAATTACGTCCTAGTGGCATCCTACTTGTGCCCTACTTGCGCGCTAGTTACGCCTTAGTTGCGCCTTAGTTGCGCCCAACTTGCACACTAGTTGCACCCTAGTTGCGCCCTAGTTGCGCCCTAGTTGCGCCCTAGTT
>SZWC01001497.1:50089-61400 GCA_023375785.1 Penium margaritaceum
TTGCACCCTAGTTGCGCCCTAGTTGCGCCCTAGTTGCGTCCTAGTTGCGCCCTAGTTGTACCCTAGTTGCGCTCTAGTTACGCCCTAGTTGCGCCCTAGTTGCACCCTAGTTACGCCCTAGTTCCGCCTTAATTGTGCCATAGTTGCACCCTACTTGCGCCCTACTTGCGCCATATTTGCGCCCTAGTTGCATCCTACTTGCACCCTAGTCGCGTCCTAGTTGCGCCGTAGCTGCACCCTAGTTGCGCCCTTCTTAGGCCCTTATTACACCCTACTTACGCCCTACTGACGCCCTACTTGCGCCCTAGTTGCACCTTAGTTGGACACTAGCTATGCCCTAGTTGTGTCCTAGTTGCACCCTAGTTGCGTCTTACTTGCACCCTACTTGCGCCCTAGTTGCACCCTAGTCGCACCCTAGTTGCGCCCTAGTTGCACCCTAGTTGCGTCATAGTTGCGCCCTAGTTGCACCCTAGTTGCGACCTAGTTGCGCCCTTGTTGAACCCTGGTTGCACACTAGTTGCGCCCTAGTTGCACCCTAGTTGTGCCCTAGTTGCACCCTAGTTGCACCCTAGTTGCGACCTAGTTGTGTCCTAGTTGTGCCCTAGTTGCGCCCTAGTTGCACCATAGTTGCGCCCTAGTTGCGCCCTAGTTGCGCCCTAGTTGCGCCTTAGTTGCGCCCTAGTTCCGCCCTAGTTGCACCCTAGTTGCGCCTTAGTTGCACCCTAGTTCCGCCCTAGTTGCGTCCTACTTGTGCCCTACTTGCGCGCTAGTTCCGCCTTAGTAGCGCCTTAGTTGCGCCCTACTTGCACACTAGTTGCGCCCTAGTTGCACCCTAGTCGCACCCTAGTTGCGCCCTAGTTGCGTCCTAGTTGCGCCCTAGTTGCGCCTTAGTTGCGCCCTAGTTCCGCCCTAGTTGCACCCTAGTTGCGCCTTAGTTGCACCCTAGTTCCGCCCTAGTTGCGTCCTACTTGTGCCCTACTTGCGCGCTAGTTCCGCCTTAGTAGCGCCTTAGTTGCGCCCTACTTGCACACTAGTTGCGCCCTAGTTGCACCCTAGTCGCACCCTAGTTGCGCCCTAGTTGCGTCCTAGTTGCGCCCTAGTTGCGCCTTAGTTGCGCCCTAGTTCCGCCCTAGTTGCACCCTAGTTGCGCCTTAGTTGCACCCTAGTTCCGCCCTAGTTGCGCCCTAGTTGCACCCTTGTTGCGCCCTAGTTGCGCCCTTGGTGTGCCCTAGTTGCGCCCTAGTTGTACCCTAGTTGCGCCTTAGTTGCACCCTAGTTCCGCCCTAGTTGCACCCTAGTTGCGCCCTAGTTACACCCTAGTTGCACCCTAGTTGCGCCCTAGTCGGGCCCTAGTCGCGTCCTAGTCAAGATCTAGTTGCCCCTAATTGCGCCCTAGTTGCGCACTAGTTGCACCCTATTTGCGCCCTTATTGCACCCTACTTGAACCCTACTGGCACCCTTCTTGTGCCCTAGTTGTGCCTTAGCTGGACACTAGCTACGCCCTAGTTGTGCCCTAATTACGTCCTAGTGGCATCCTACTTGTGCCCTACTTGCGCGCTAGTTACGCCTTAGTTGCGCCTTAGTTGCGCCCAACTTGCACACTAGTTGCACCCTAGTTGCGCCCTAGTTGCGCCCTAGTTGTTCCCTAGTTGCGCCCTAGTTGTGCCCTGGTTGCGCCCCGGTTGCGCCCTAGTTGCACTCTAGTTGCGCCCTAGTTGCGCCCTAGTTGCGACCTAGTTGCGTCCTAGTTGTGCCCTAGTTGTGCCCTAGTTGCGCCCTAGTTACACCCTAGATGCACCCTAGTTACACCCTAGTTGCGCCCTAGTTGCACCCTAGTTACGCCGTAGTTGCGCCCTTATTGCGCCCTCGTTGTGCCCTAGTTGCACCCTCGTTGCGCCCTAGTTGCGCCCTAGTTGCGCCCTAGTTACACCCTAGATGCACCCTAGTTACACCCTAGTTGCGCCCTAGTTGCACCCTAGTTACGCCGTAGTTGCGCCCTTATTGCGCCCTCGTTGTGCCCTAGTTGCACCCTCGTTGCGCCCTTGTTGCGCCCTAGTTTCACCCTAGTTGCACCCTAGTTGCGCCCTAGTTGCGCCCTAGTTGTGTCCTAGTTGCGCTGTAGTTGTGCCGTAGTTGCGCTCTAGTTACTCCCTAGTTGTGCCCTAGTTTCACCCTAGTTGCACCCTAGTTGCGCCCTAGTTGCGCCCTAGTTGTGTCCTAGTTGCGCTGTAGTTGTGCCGTAGTTGCGCTCTAGTTACTCCCTAGTTGTGCCCTAGTTGCGCCCTTGTTATGCCCTAGTTGCGCCTTAGTTGTGCCCTAGTTGCACCCTATTTGCGCCCTACTTGCGCCATATTTGCGCCCTAGTTGCGTCCTACTTGCACCCTAGTCGCGTCCTAGTTGCGCCCTAGCTCCACCATAGTTGCGCCCTTCTTGAGCCCATATTGCATCCTACTTACGCCCTACTGACGCCCTACTTGCGCCCTAGTTGCACCTTAGTTGGACACTAGCTATGCCCTAGTTGTGTCCTAGTTACACCCTAGTTGCGTCTTACTGGAACCCTACTTGCGCCCTAGTTGCGCCCTAGTCGTGCCCTAGTTGCGCCCTAGTTGCACCCTACTTGCATCATAGTTGCGCCCTAGCTGCACCGTAGTTGCAACCTAGTTGCGCCCTAGTTGCGCCCTGGTTGCACCCTGGTTGCACACTAGTTGCGCCCTAGTTGCACCCTACTTGCATCATAGTTGCGCCCTAGCTGCACCGTAGTTGCAACCTAGTTGCGCCCTAGTTGCGCCCTGGTTGCACCCTGGTTGCACACTAGTTGCGCCCTAGTTGCACCCTAGTTGTGCCCTAGTTGCACCGTAGGTGCACCCTAGTTGTGACCTAGTTGTGTCCTAGCTGTGCCCTAGTTGCGCCCTAGTTGCACCCTAGTTGCGCCCTAGTTGCGCCCTAGTTGCGCCCTAGTTGCGCCCTAATTCCGCCCTAGTTGCGCCTAAGTTGCACCCTAGTTGCGCCCTAGTTGCGCACTAGGTGTACCCTACTTGCGCCCTACTTGCGCCCTACTTGCGCCCTAGTTGCGCCTCAGTTGGGCACTAGCTACGCCCTAGTTGTACCCTAGTTGCGTCCTAGTTGCGTCCTACTTGTGCCATACTTGCGCGCTAGTTGCGCCCTAGTTGCGGCCTAGTAGCGCCCTAGTTGCGCCTTACTTGCGCCCTAGATGCGGCCTAGTTGCATCCTATTTGCGCCCTAGTTACGCCCTAGTAACGTCCTAGTTGCGCCCTAGTTGCGTCCTAGTTGCGCCCTAGTTGCGCCCTAGTTGCGCCCTAGTTGCGCCCTAGTCGCGCCCTAGTTGCGCCCTAGTTGCGCCCTAGTTGCGCCCTAGTTACGCCCTAGTTGTACCCTATTTGCATCCTCATTGCACCCTTTTTGCGCCCTACTGGCACCGTACTTGCGCCTTAGTTGTGCCTTAGTTGGGCACTAGCTACGCCCTAGTTGTGCCCTAGTTATGCACTAGTTTCGTCCTACTTGTGCCCTACTTGCGCGCTAGTTCCGCCTTAGTAGCGCCTTAGTTGCGCCCAACTTGCACACTAGTTGCACCCTAGTTGCGCCCTAGTTGCGTCCTAGTTGTGCCATACTTGCGCTCTAGTTGCACCCTAGTTACACCCTACTTGCGCCCTAGTTGCGCCCTAGTTGCGCCCTAGTTACGCCCTAGTTGCGCTCTAGTTGTCCCCTACTTGCGCCCTAGTTGCGCCTTAGTTGCGACCTAGTTGCGCCCAACTTGCACACTAGAAGCACCCTAGCTACGCCCTAGTTGCGCCCTAGTTGTGTCCTAGTTGCGCCCGAGTTGCACCCTACTTGCGCCCTACTTGCGCCATACTTATGCCCTAGTTGCGCCCTGCTTGTGCCCTAGGTGCGTCCTAGTTTCACCCTATTTGCACCCTAGTTGCGTCCTTCTTGTGCCCTTATTGCACCAAACTTACACCCTACTGGCGCCCTACTTGCACCCTAGTTGCACCTCAGTTGGACACTAGCTACGTCCTAGTTGCCTCCAGTTGCGCCCTAATTGCACCCTAGTTACGTCCTAGTTGCGCCTTAGTTGCATCCTAGTTGCGCCCAAGTCGTGCCCTAGTCACGCCCTAGTCGTGCCCTAGTCACGCCCTAGTTGCGCCTTAGTTGCGCCATAGTTGCACCCTAGTTGCGCCCTAGTTGCGCCCTACGTTTGCCCTAGATGTGCCCTAGTTGCGTCCTAGTTGCAAACTAGTTGTGTCCTAGTTGCGCCCTAGTTGCGCCCTATATGTGCCCTAGTTGCGCCCTAGTTGCGTCCTACTTGCGCTCTCGTTGCACCCTACTTGCGCCCTAGTGGCGCCCTAGTTGTGCCCTAGTTGCGTCCTAGTTGTGCCATACTTGCGCCATACTCTCGCCCTAGTTGCGCCTCACTTGGACACTAGATACGCCCTAGTTGTACCCTAGTTGCGTCCTAGTTGCGCCCTAGTTGCGCCCTAGTTACGCCCTAGTTGCACCCTAGTTGCGCCCATGTTGCGCCCTTGTTGCGTCCTCATTGTGCCCTTTTTGCGCCCTTGTTGCACCCTCGTTGCGCTCAAGTTGCACCCTAGTTGCGCCCTTGTTACGCCGTAGTTGTGTCCCACTTGTGCCGTAATTGTGCCCTACTTGCGCCCTACTTGCGCCCTACTTGCGCCCTAGTTGCACCCTTGTTACGCCCTAGTTGAGCCCTAGTTGCGCCCTAGTTGCGCACTAGTTACGCCCTAGTTGCGCCCTAGTTGCGCCCTAGTTGCGTCCTAGTTGTACCCTAGTTGCGCCCTAGTTGCGACCTAGTTGCGCCCTAGTTGCGCCCTAGTCACGCCCTAGTCGCGTCCAAGTCACGCCCTAGATGCGCCCTAGTTGTGCCATAGTTGCGATCTAGTTGCACCCTATTTGCGTCCTCATTGCACCCTAGTTGCGCCCTACTAGCACCCTTCTTGCGCCCTAGTTGTGCCTTAGTTGGGCACTAGCTACACCCTAGTTGTGCCCTAGTTGCGCCCTAGTTGCGTCATACTTGTGCCCTACTTGTGCGCTAGTTGAGCCTAAGTTGCACCTTAGTTGTGCCCAACTTGCACACTAGTTGCACCCTAGTTGCGCCCTAGTTGCGCCCTAGTTGTGCCCTAGTTACGCCCTAGTTGCACCCTGGTTGCGCCCCGGTTGCACCCTAGTTGCGCTATAGTTGCGCCCTAGTTGCGCCCTAGTTGCGCCCTAGTTGCGACCTAGTTGTGTCCTAGTTGTACCCAAGTTGTGTCTTAGTTACACCCTAGTAACACCCTAGTTGTGCCCTAGTTGCGCTATAGTTGCGCCCTAGTTGCGCCCTAGTTGCGCCCTAGTTGCGACCTAGTTGTGTCCTAGTTGTACCCAAGTTGTGTCTTAGTTACACCCTAGTAACACCCTAGTTGTGCCCTAGTTGCGCTATAGTTGCGCCCTAGTTGCGCCCTAGTTGCGGCCTCGTTGCGCCCTCGTTGCGCCTTAGTTGCGCCCTCGTTGCGCCCTACTTGCGCCCTCGTTGCGCCCTTGTTGCGCCCTAGTTGCGCTCTAGTTGCGCCCTAGTTGCGCCCTAGTTGCGGCCTCGTTGCGCCCTCGTTGCGCCTTAGTTGCGCCCTCGTTGCGCCCTACTTGCGCCCTCGTTGCGCCCTTGTTGCGCCCTAGTTGCGCTCTAGTTGCGCCCTAGTTGGGTCCTAGTTGCGCCATAGTTGCACCCTAGTTGCGCCCTAGTTGTGCCCTAGTTGCGCCCTAGTTTCCCCCAGTTGCGCCCTAATTACGCCCTAGTCGCACCCTAGTTGCGCCCTAGTTGCGCTATAGTTGCGCCCTAGTTACGCCCTAGTTGCGCCCTAGTTGCGCCCTACTTGTGTCCTACTTGCACCCTAGGCTCGCCCTACATTCACCGTAGTTGCGTCTTAGTTGCGCCCTAGTTGTGCCCTAGTTGCGTCCTTCTTGCGCCCTTATTGCACCCTATTTACACCCTATTGGCGCCCTACTTGCGCCCTAGTTGCGCCTCAGTTGGGCACTAACTACGCCCTAATTGTGCCATAGTTGCGCCTTAGTTGCGTCTTACTTACGCCCTTTTTACGCCCTAGTTACAACATAGTTGTGCCCTACTTGCACCCTTGTTGCGCCCTAGTTGCCCCCTGGTTGCGTCCTAGTTGCGCCCTAGTTGCGCCCTGGTTGCGCACAATTTGCAACCTACTTGCGCCCTACTTGCACCCTACTTGCGCCCTAGTTGCGCCTCAGTTGGGGACTAGCCACGCCCTAGTTGTACCCTAGTTGCGCCCTAGTTGCGTCCTACTTGTGCCATATTTATGCCCTAGTTGTGCCTTAGTTGCGTCCGAGTTGCGCCCTAGTTGCGCCCTAGTTGCGCCCTAGTTGCGCCATAGTTGCGCCGTAGTTGCGTCCTAGTTGCTTCCTAGTTGCGCCTTAGTTGCGCCCTACTTGCGCCCAAGTCGCGCCCTAGTCGCGCCCTAGTTGCGCCCTAGTTGCGTCCTAGTTGTCCCCTAGTTGCGCCCTAGTTGCACCCTAGTTGTGCCCTAGTTGCCCCCAGTTGCCCCCTAATTGCGCCCTAGTTGCGCCCTAGTTGTGCCCTAGTTGCATCCTAGTTACGCCCTAGTTGCACCCAAGTCGCGCCCTAGTCGCGCCCTAGTTTTGCCCGAGTTGTGCCCTAGTTGTGCACAAGTTGCACCCTGATTGCGCCCTAGTTGTGCCATAGTTGCGTCCTAGTTGCGCCCTAGTTGCGCCCTCGTTGCGCCCTCATTGCGCCCTAGTTTCACCCTAGTTGTGCCCTCGTTGTGCCCTAGTTACCCCCAGTTGCGCCCTAATTGCACCCTCGTTGTGCCCTATTTATGCCATAGTTGCGCTCTAGTTGCGCCCTAGTTGCACCCTAGTTGCGCCCTAGTTGCGCCCTAGTTGCGTCCTAGTTGCGCCCTAGTTGCACCCTAGTTGCGCCCTAGTTGCGCCTAGTTGCGCCCTTGTTGCGCCCTTGTTGCGCCTTAGTTGTGCCATAGTTGCGCTCTACTTGTACCCTACTTGCACCCTAGTTGCGCCATACTTGCACCCTAGTTGCCTCTTAGTTGCGCTCTTCATGCGTCCTAGTTGCGCCCTTCTTGCGCCCTTCTTGCACCTAATTACACCATATTGGCGCCCTACTTGCGCCCTAGTTGCGCCTCAGATGGGCACTAGCTACGCCCTAATTATGCCCTAGTTGCACCTCAGTTACGTCTTACTTGTGCCCTATTTGCGCCCAAGTTGTACCCTAGTTGCGCCCTACTTGAACCCTAGTTGCGCCCTAGTTGCGCCCTAGTTGCGCCTTAGTTGCGTCCTGGTTGCGCACAAGTTGCAACCTACTTGCGTCCTACCTGAAACCTACTTGTGCCCTAGTTGCGCCTCAGTTGGGACTAGCCACACCCTAGTCGCACCCTAGTTGCACCCTAGTTATGTCCTAATTGTACCCTAATTGTGCCCTAGTTGCGCCTTAGTTGCGCCCAAGTTGCGCCCTAGTTGTGCCCTAGTTGCGCCCTTGTTGCGCCATAGTTGCGCCCTAGTTGCGCCCTAGTTGTGCTCTAGTTGCGCCCTAGTTGCGCCTTAGTTGCGCCCAAGTTGCGCCCTAGTTGTGCCCTAGTTGCGCCCTTGTTGCGCCATAGTTGCGCCCTAGTTGCGCCCTAGTTGTGCTCTAGTTGCGCCCTTGTTGCGTCCTAATTGCGTCCAAGTCGCGCCCTAGTCGCGCCCTAGTTGCGCCCTAGTTGCGCCCTAGTTGTGTCCTAGTTGCGCCCTAGTTGCACCCTAGTTGCACCCTATTTGCCCCCATTTTCACCCTAATTGCGCCCTAGTTGCGCCCTAGTTACACCCTAGTTGCGCCCTAGTTGCGCCCTAGTTGCGTCCAAGTTGCGCCATAGTCGCGCCCTAGTCGCGCCCTAGTTGAGCCCTAGTTGCACACTAGTCGCACCCTAGTTGCACCCTAGTTGCGCCCCAGTTGCGCCCTAGTTGTGCCCTAGTTGCGTCCTAGTTGCGTCCTAGTTGCGCCATAGTTGCCCCCTAGTTGCGCCCTTGTTGCGCCCGGGCGCCCTAGTTGCACCCTAGTTGCGCTCTACTTGCACCCTAGTTGCACCATAGTTACGCACTAGTTGTGCCCTAGTTGCGTCCTAGTTGCGCCCTAGTTGCACCCTAGTTGCGCCCTACTTGCGCCTTTCTGGCGCATACTTGCGCCCTAGTTGCGCCTCAGTTGGGCACTAGCTACGCCCTAGTTATCCCCTAGTTGCACCCTAGATGTGTCCTACTTGCGTCCTAGTTGCGCCCTACTTGCGCCTTTCTGGCGCATACTTGCGCCCTAGTTGCGCCTCAGTTGGGCACTAGCTACGCCCTAGTTATCCCCTAGTTGCACCCTAGATGTGTCCTACTTGCGTCCTAGTTGCGCCTTAGTTGTGCCCTAGTTGCGTCCAACTTGGACCCTAGTTGCACCCTAGTTGCGCCCTAGTTGCGCCCTAGTTGCACCCTAGTTGCGCCCTAGTTGCGCCCTCATTGCGCCCTTGTTGCGCCCTAGTTGCGTCCAACTTGGACCCTAGTTGCACCCTAGTTGCGCCCTAGTTGCGCCCTAGTTGCACCCTAGTTGCGCCCTAGTTGCGCCCTCATTGCGCCCTTGTTGCGCCCTCATTGCGTCCTAGTTGTGCCCTAGTTGCGCCCTAGTTGCACCCTAGTTGCGCACTATTTGTGCCCTAGTTGCGCCCTAGTTGCGCCCTATTTGCACCCTAGTTGCGCCCTAGTTGCGCCCTAGTTGTGCCCTAGTTGCGCCCTAGTTGCGCCTTAGTTGTGTCCTAGTTGCGCCCTATCTGCGTCCTACTTGAACCCTTGTCGCACCCTAGTTACGCCCTACTTGCGCCCTAGATGCGTCCTAGTTGCGCCCTAGTTACGCCCTTCTTGCGCCCTTATTGCATCCTACTTACGCCCTATTGGCGCCCTACTTGCGCCCAAGTTGCACCTCAGTTGGGCACTAGCTACGCCCTAGTTGTACCCTAGTTGCACCCTAGTTGCATCCTACTTGTGCCCTACTTGCGCCCTAGTTGCGCCTTTGTTACGTCCTAGTTGCGCCTTAGTTGCACCCTAGCTGCGCCCTAGTTGCGCCCTAGTTGCGCTCTAGTTGAGCCCTAGTGGCGTCCTAGTTGTGCCCTAGTTGCGCTCTAGTTGCACCCTTGTTGCACCCTTGTTGCACCCTCGTTGCACCCCCGTTGCGCCCTAGTTGCGTCCTAGTTATGCCCTAGTTGTGCCCCACTTGCCCCGTAGTTGCGCCCTACTTGTGCCCTACTTGGGCCCTACTTGCGTTCTAGTTGTACCCTAGTTGTGCCCTAGTTGCGCACTAGTTGCACCCTAGTTGTACCCTAGTTGCGCCCTAGTTGTGCCCAAGTTGCGCCCTAGTTGCGCCCTAGTTACACCCTAGTTACGCCATACTTGCGCATTTGTTGCGCCCTAGTTGCGCCCTAGTTGGCCCTAGTTACGCCCTAGTTGCGCCCTAGTTGCGCCCTAGCTGCACCCTAGTTGCGCCCTAGTTGCGCCCTACTTGCGCCCTTATTGCACCCTACTTGCGCCCTACTGGCACCCTACTTGCACCCTAGTTGTGCCTTAGTTGGGCACTAGCTACGCCCTAGTTGTGCCCTAGTTGCGTCCTAGTTATGTCGTACTTGCGTCCTACTTGCGCGCTAGTTGCACCTTAGTTGTGCATTAGTTGCGCCGAACTTGCGCACTAGTTGCACCCTAGTTGTGCCCTAGTTGCGCCCTAGTTGCGCCATAGTTGCGCTCTAGTTGCACCCTGGTTGCACCCTACTTATGCCCCAGTTGCACCCTTGTTGCGCTCTACTTGCACCGTACTTGCGCCCTAGTTGCGCTCTAGTTGCACCCTAGTTGCGCCCTACTTGCACCCTAGTTACGCCTCAGTTGGGCACTAGCTACGCCCTAGTTGTACCCTAGTTGCGCCCTAGTTGCGTCCTACTTGTGCCCTATTTGCGCCGTACTTGTACCTTAGTTTCGCCCTAGTTGCACCCTAGTTGCGCCCTAGGTGCGCCCTAGTTGCGCCCTAGTTGTACCCTAGTTGTGCCCTAGTTACGCCCTAGTTACGCCTAAGCTGCGCCCTAGTTGGGCCCTAGTTGCCCCCAGTTGCGCCCTAATTGCGCCCTCGTTGCGCCCTAGTTGCGCCTTAGTTGCGCCCTAGTTGCACCCTAGTTGCGCCCAAGTCACGCCGTAGTCGCGCCCTAGTCGCGCCCTAGTCGCGCCCTAGTCGCGCCCTAGTTGCGCCCTAGTTACACCTTAGTTGCGCCCTAGTTGCACCCTAGTTGCGCCCTAGTTGCGCCCTAGTTGCGCCCTAGTTGCACCCTAGCTGTGCCCTAGTTGCGTCCTAGTTGCGCCCTAGTTGCGCCCTAGTTGTGCCCTTGTTGCTCCCTAGATGTGCCCTAGTTGCGCCCTAGTTGCGCCCTACTTGCACCCTAGTTGCGCCTCAGTTGGGGACTAGCCACGCCCTAGTTGTACCCTAATCATAAAAACCAAAGCCAGGTGACAGAAACCAAAGCCGGATCACAGAAACCAGAACCAGGTCACAAAAACCAAAGCCATGTCACAGAAACCAAAGCCAAGTCATAAAAACCAAAGCCGAGTCACAGATTCCAGCGCCAGGGCACAGCAAACCAAAGCCAGGTCACATAAACCAAAGCTGGGTCACAGAAACCAAAGCCGAGTCAGAGATACCAAAGCCGGGTCACAGAAACCAAAACCGGGTCACACAAACAAAAGCCGGTCACAGAAACCAAAGCCGGGTCACATAAACCAAAGCCGGGTCACAGAAACCAGAGCCGGGTNACTTGCGCGCTAGTTGCACCTTAGTTGTGCATTAGTTGCGCCGAACTTGCGCACTAGTTGCACCCTAGTTGTGCCCTAGTTGCGCCCTAGTTGCGCCATAGTTGCGCTCTAGTTGCACCCTGGTTGCACCCTACTTATGCCCCAGTTGCACCCTTGTTGCGCTCTACTTGCACCGTACTTGCGCCCAAGTTGCGCCTATGTTGTGCCCTCGTTGCGCACGGCTTGCAAACTGGTTGCACCCTAGTTGCGCCCTAGTTGCACCTTAGTTGCGCCCTTTGTGCGCCCTTATTGCACCAAACTTACACCCTACTGGCATCCTACTTACGCCCTAGTTGCGCCTCAGTTGGACACTAGCTACGCCCTAGTTGTGCCCTAGTTGCATCCTAGTTGCGTCTTACTTGCGCCCTACATGCGCCCTAGTTGCACCCTAGTTGCGCCATACTTG
>SZWC01001497.1:70247-97498 GCA_023375785.1 Penium margaritaceum
ACCACAAGAGGAGGCAACGGTCATCCGCATCGACAACCAAAGTGCCATGGCTATGGCAGAGGACGACATGATCTCCCGACGTACAAAGCACATCGAGATTCGGTACCACTACTCACGTGACCTTATCGCCAAGGGTGTCGTGGAACTGGAGCACGTCGCAACCAAGAAAATGCTTGCGGACTTCTTGACAAAGCCGCTAGACAGTGATTTGCATGTTGCAGGTGCTTGAGGAGTGGGCATGGTGGATGCAAGAGATGAGAACTAAAGATCCCAAAAAAAAACAACTGACATGCACAAACACAACCTAGAGCTACAGGTTCATGCCGAAGAAAACTACCGCAGCAGGTGGCCTACGGTGCAAGGGAGAGATTGTTGTTCTTCTATGCCCCATGGCCACTGCTATGGGTTGACGGACAGGTTGGGCATGCACTGCTCCCTTGGAGTAAGTCCCCCAAACCTTGTTCGTGGTGCAAGTCCAAGCGAGACACCAGAAGTGTAGCGCAANCGCCAATTGGCGGACTGGTGAGGTGGTGTGGAGTGACCACCCCAAAAGTGTCACTACCCACACACCTTAGAAGCCAGGCCTAGGACTATATGTACCAGGCTCATTCCTCATTCTAATTACACAATCTGGCCTTAGATGCTCCTCACAGAGTTGTCCAACTAAGGAACAGTATAAAGAAGAAACTGGTTGGTCTAAGCCCCAGGAGTTAGTCTTTGATTAGCACCTCGCGCGAAAGTGACCAAGTGTTAAGTGGACACAGTTGCTAGCAAGTGATTGCCTAGGAACTGCTCAGTGTGGAACCGTGATCCTGAGGGTGATATCTTCTCCTAGCTGAAATGCTAGGAGCGGACGGCAGGTGCTATTGTGTCGGCCCTGTTTTCTAGTCCGTTTGCCTCAGGCCGGTTGACAACAAAAACCAAAGCCAGGTCACAGAAACGAAAGCTGTGTCATATAAACCAAAGACGGGTCACAGAACCCAAAGCCGGGTCAAAGAAACCAAAGCTGGGTAAACCAAAGCCGGTACACAAAAACCAAAGCTGGACCAAAGAAACCAAAGCTGGGTCAGATCAACCAAAGTTGGGTCACAAAAACCAAAGCCGGGTCACAGAAACCAAAGCTGGGTCAGAGAAACCAAAGTCGGGTCACAGAAACCAACGCTGGGTCACAAAAACCAAAGCCTGGTCACAAAACCAAAGCCGGATCACAGAAACCAAGCCGGTCACAGAAACCAAAGCCGGGTCACAGAAACCAAAGCCGGGTCACAGAAACCAAAGATGGGTCACAGAAACGAAAGCCGGGTCACAGAAACCAAAGCCGGGTCACATAAACCAAAGCCGGGTCACACAAAGCAAAGCCCGGTCACGGAAACCAAAGCCGGGTCATAGAAACCTAAGCCAGTCACAGAAACCAAAGCCGGGTCACAGAAATCAAAGTCGGGTCACAGAAACCAAAGCCGGGTTACAGAAACCAAGCTGGGTCACAGAAACCAGAGCCGGGTCACAGAAACCAAGGATGGGTCACAGAAATCAAAGACGGGTCACAAAAACCAAAGCCGGGTCACAAGAACCAAAGCCCGGTCACAGAAACCAAAGCTGGGTCAGAGACACCAACGCCAGGTCACCGAAACGAATTCCGGGTCACAGAAACCAAAGCCGGATCACAAAAGCCAAAGTCGAGTCACAGAAACCAAAGTCGGGTCACAGAAACCAAAGCTCAGTCACAGAAACCAAAGCCGGGTCACGCAAAGCGGGGTCACAGAAGCCAAAGCTCAGTCACACAAATGAAAGCCGGGTAAAAAAAACCAAAGCAGTGTCACAGAAACCAAGGCCGGGTTCTAGAAACCAAAGCCGGGTCACAGAAACCAAAGCCGGGTGACAGAAACCAACGCCGGGTCACAGAAACCAAAGCCGGATCACAGAAACCAAAGCCAGGTCACAAAAGCCAAAGCCGGTTCATAGAAACCAAAGCTGGATAAACCAAAGCCGAATCACAGAAACCAAAGCTAGGCCACAGAAACGAAAGATGGGTCAGCGAAACCAAAGCCGGGTCAAAGAATCAAAGCCAGGTCAAAGAAACCAAAACAGGGTCACAGAAACCAAAGCCAGGTCACAAAAACCAAAGCCGGGTCACAGAAACCAAAGCTAGGCCACAGAAACGAAAGATGGGTCAGCGAAACCAAAGCCGGGTCAAAGAATCAAAGCCAGGTCAAAGAAACCAAAACAGGGTCACAGAAACCAAAGCCAGGTCACAAAAACCAAAGTCGGGTCACAGCAACCAAAGCCGGGTCACAGAAACCAAAGCCGAGTCACAGAAAAAAAAGCCGGGTCACAGAAAGCAGCGCCGGGTCACGCAAACAAATGCCGGGTCACAAATACCAAAGCCAGGTCAGAGAAACAAAAGCTGGGTTACAGAAACCAAAGCCGGTTCACAGAAACCAAAGGCGGGTCACATAAACCAAAGTCGGGTCACAGAAACCAAAGCCGGGTCACAGAAACCAAAGCCAAGTCACATAAGCCAAAGCCGGGTCAGAGAAACCAAAGCCGGGTCACAGAAACCCAAGCTGGGTCACAGAAACCAAAGCCAGGTCGCAGAAACCAAAGCCGGGTCACAGAAACCAAAGCTGGATCACAGAAACCAAAGCCGGGTCACAAAACCAAAGCCGGGTCAACAAACCAAAGCCGGAGGCCAGAAACCAAAGCCCGGTCGTTAAAACCTAAGCCGGGTCATAGAACCAAAAGCCGAGTCACAAAATCCAAAGCCGGATCACAGAAACCAAAGCCGGTTCACAGCAACCAAACCCGGGTCACAGAAACCAAAGCCGGGTCACAGAAACCAAAGCCGTGTCAGAGCAACCAAACTAAGGTTACAGAAACCATTGCCGGGTCACAGAAACCAAAGCTTGGTCACAGAAACCAGTGCCCAGTCACATAAACCAAAGCCGGGTCACGGAAACCAAAGCCAGGTCACAGAAACCAAAGCCGGGTCACGGAAACCAAAACTGGGTCACAGAAATCAAAGCCGGTTCACAGAAACCAAAGCTGGGTCACAGAAACCAAAGCCAGGCCACAGAATCCAAAGCCAGGTCACAGAAACCAAAGCCGGGTCACAGAAACCAAAGCTGGGTCACAGAAACCAAAGCCGGGTCACACAAACCAAAGCCGGGTCACAGAAACCAAAGCAGGGTCACAGAAACCATAGCCGGGTCACAGAAATCCGGGTCACAGAAGCCAAAGCCAGATCACACAAACCAAAGCTGGGTCACATAAACCAAAGCCGGACCACAGGAACCAAAAATGGTCCCACAAACCAAAGCCGGGGCACAGAAACCAAAGCCGGGTCACAGAGACCAACGCCGAGTCACAGAAAGCAAAGCTGGGCCACAGAAACCAAAGCCGGGTCACATAAACAGAAGCCGGGTCACAGAAACCAAAGCCGGATCACAGAAACGAAAGCCGGGTCATAGAAACCGAAGTCGGGTCACAAAAACCAAAGCCGGGTCAAAGAAACCAAAGCTGGGTAAACCAAAGCCGGTACACAGAAACCAAAGCTGGGCCAAAGAAACCAAAGCTGGCGCAGATAGACCAAAGCCGGGTCACAGAAACCAAAGCTGGATCACAAAAACCAAAGCCGGGTCATAGAAAGCAAAGCAAGGTCAGAGAAAGCAAAGCCTGGTCACAGAAACCAAAGCCGGGTCACAAAAACCAAAGCCGGGTCACAAAACCAAAGCCGGGTCACAGAAACCAAGCCGGGTCACAAAAACCAAAGCCAGGTCACAGAAACCAAAGCCAAGTTACGCCCTAGTTGCGCCCTAGTTGCACCCTAGTTGCACCCTAGTTGCACCCTAGTTACGCTCTGATTGCATCCTAGTTAGACCATAGTTACGTCCTACTTGCGCCGTAGTTGCGCCGTTGTTGCGCCCTAGTTGTGCCATAGTTGCGCTCTAGTTGCGGCCTTATTACACCCTTGTTGCACCCTTGTTGCACCCCCGTTCCGCCCTAGTTGTGCCCTAGTTACGCCCTAGTTGTGCCCCACTTGTGCCGCACTTGCGCACTACTTGTGCCCTACTTGCGCCCTACTTGATTTCTAGTTGTACCCTAGTTGTGCCAAGTTACGCCCTAGTTGCGCCCTAGTTGCACCCTAGTTGCACCCTAGTTGCGCCCTAGCTACGCTCTAATTGCGCCCTAGTTACACCATAGTTACGTCCTACTTGCGCTGTAGTTGCGACCTACTTGTGCCCTAGTTGCGCCCTAGTTACCAACTAGTTGCGCCCTAGTCGCACAGTAGTTGCGCCCTAGTTGCGCCCTAGCTGCGCCCTAGTTGCGCCCTAGTTGCACCCTAGTTGCGTCCTTATTGCACCCTACTTGCACCCTTCTGGCTCCCTACTTGTACCCTATTGTGCCTTAGTTGGGCACTAGCTACGCCCTAGTTGTGCCCTAGTTGCACCCTAGTTGCGTCCTACTTGCGTCCTACTTGTGCGCTAGTTACACCTTAGTTGTGCATTAGTTGCGCCGAACTTGCCCACTTCTTGCACCCTAGTTGTGCCCTAGTTACGCCCTAAATGCGCTCTAGTTGTGCTGTAGTTGCACCCTGGTTGCACCCTACTTGTGCCCTAGTTGCACCCTAGTTGCGCTCTACTTGCACCCTACTTGCGCCCAAGTTGCGCCTATGTTGCACCCTCGTTGCACCCAGCTTGCAAACTAGTTGCACCCTAGTTGCGCCCTAGTTGTACCCTAGTTGCACCCTTTGTGCAACTAGGGTACAACTACTGGCGCCCTACTAGGGCGCCAGTAGTATTATAGTAAAATTACACCCTACTGGCGCCCTACTTGCGCCCTAGTTGCGCCTCAGTTGGACACTAACTATGCCCTAGTTGTGCCCTAGTTGCGTCTTAGTTGCATCTTACTTGCGCCCTACATGCGCCCTAGTTGCACCCTAGTTGCGCCATACTTGCACTCTATTTGCGCCCTAGTTGCGCCCTAGTTGCACCCTGAGTGCGCACCCTAGTTACGCACAAGTTGCACCGTACTTGCGTCCTACTTGCACCCTACTTGCACCCTAGTTACGCCTCAGTTGGGTACTAGCTACGCCCTAGTTGTACCATAGTTGCGCCCTAGTTGCGTCCTACTTGCACCCTAGTTACGCACAAGTTGCACCGTACTTGCGTCCTACTTGCACCCTACTTGCACCCTAGTTACGCCTCAGTTGGGTACTAGCTACGCCCTAGTTGTACCATAGTTGCGCCCTAGTTGCGTCCTACTTGTGCCCTATTTGCGCCCTAGTTGTGCCTTAGTTTCGCCCTAGTTGCACCCTACTTGCGCCCTAGGTGCGCCCTAGTTGCGCCCTAGCTGTACCTTAGTTGTGCCCTAGTTGAACCCTAGTTGCGCCCAAGTTGTACCCTAGTTGTGCCCTAGTTGCCCCCAGTTGCGCCCTAATTGCTCCCTAGTTGCGCCCTAGTTGCGCCTTAGTTGCGCCCTAGTTGCTGTCGGAAATAAAGAAGAGAAACCAGTGCAAAGGCCAGAGCACATCCGAGCACCCACAATAAAAGAACCGTACGAATCTCAACGGATACGCAAAACCGAGAGCCGTGCACTGACACTATCACGTCCCGAAGTCTTGGAGCAACTCGACAAACTGCGCTCCGGCGAAACCTTCGTAACACGTCTCTCGAAGAACACGAACTGACGCTTCCATCTCGCAGGGGTCCTAGTGATGCCCAAACACCACTACTTTAAGGTAGCTTGGTCAAATGTACTCTTGCTCCCGCTATTATATCAATCAATCATTTCTTCCTTCCATCACCTTCGCAACTGCCATCACTTCCGTCCTCAGTCAACTGCCTGTCTCGCATCGCTCACCTCCGGAACTCATTTATGCTTACCTGCTCAACTCATAACTCATGTCAAGCCGCGCCACGAGCCTTCCGGTGTCGCTCTTTCCCTTCCGCAAACTCCTGACATGGTATGAGAGAGCTAGGTTCCCAGCCCTGGCTAAATGGCCACCATGATTCCAGTGATCTTCTTCACAGTCGCAACTGTGGTTGTTTGCCCCCTTCCACCTCGCGCCGCGGCAGACCATGACAATACGGACGGTGGTTCGGCACCCGAGCCCTCCATTGTCGATGTCGCACAAGTCTTCGTTCAAGACGGAGAACCTCCTCCGCTAACCCTTCTCGAAATACCTGACTCCCTCTACATTGAACAAGTGCTCGACTCAGGGTGTGCTATCCATGCTCTCAAGGATGCTAACATCACCACACCACTGGCAACACCAGTAACCATCACTGGTGCTACCAAAGGAATGACATCACTCTGCCGCTACTCTGCTACTCTCACATCTTCGACAGCACCAAGTGGACAGATCCGAGGTTACCATACTCCTGACCTACGACACAACCTCCTCTCCGTTCATCAACTCCAAAAAGAAGGTGTAAAAATCTTCTTTCGTGCCGATGGTTCGGAAGCCCAACTGACGACAATGGATAACAAACCGTTGGCAACCTTCACAGTTCGTAACAACCTCTATTGACTGTAGATTCCTCGCACAACAGCAATCTTTGCTGTTGAAACCGACGCTCAACCCTCCACCTGTGACTGCCGCAACTTCTCAAATCCTCTACTCATACAGCATCACCGCCTTGGTCACCCAAATTTCAATGCACTTCTCCGTCTTCAGGCCAAAATTATGGTAAAAGGCTTGCCACTACTCTCCCCACTAACTCGTCTTGCAGGACCACCTTGCACTGCTTGCATTCTTGGAAAACTAAAAGCATCCCCTCACCCTCCTCGAGCCGCTCGAGCAGCAAGACCTCTCGAAATCCTTCACATGGATCTTGTGGGACCAATTTGTCCCACCTCCCTTCGAGGTTATGAGCACTTCTTCACCATCGTGGACGACCATTCTCGCTTCGGCGCCACAATTCCTCTCAAGTCCAAGGCCGATGCCAAGCCTGCTTTCATCAAGTGGTCAAAGTATCAGATGAGCCGTCTCAACCGGTCCATTGGCAAAATCTGGACAGACAGAGGTGGTGAATTCCTATCTTATGAGCTCCGTGAATTCTTGGCAGAACGCGGGATTGGACATGAGATGAGTGTCCCAGAAGCACCCGAGCAGAATGGAGTGGCAGAAAGACAGAATGGTGTTCTGGTTGCTCTCACGCGCACTCTACTTGTGCATGCTGGAGCACCGGAAACCTTCTGGACCTATGCACTCCGCTATGCCACCAAGGTTCACAACTACTATCCAGGCAAGCATCTTCCCGACATCACTCCAGCAGAACTCTGGCTGGGATACAAGCCAGATGTCTCCAAACTTCCAGTCTGGGGTTCTACAGCCTACGTCCTACTGAATAAAACTGACAGAGCTCACGCACATCTCTCCAAAGTTGGTCCACGAGCCTCACGCCGCATGTTCATGGGATTCGCCCTCAACTCCCCTGGATACTTATTATACGAGCCTGACCTCAAACGGGAAACCTGCAGCACAGATGTCCACTTTGATGAAATTACTCCTTTCTTCCGACAATCGGCGCCAGTCTCCACTACTCCTCTCACCTAGACACTCTTTCCAGAACAGGCTGCAGTGCTCACAACCCCGGCCACCTTAACTCCAGCAGTCGCTCCTGCCACACCAGCAACTCCTCCAACAGCGTCCACTCCACCAACCTTCTCTCCTACACACACTCCCACACAACCACAACCAACAGTACTATCACCACTCACTCCTCTCACTCCTGACGATGATTTCGAAACCATCTCAGAACACCTGCCAACATTCGGACAACCACTTCCTTCAGCAGGAGTAGTCCCTCCTCCAGCCGCAGCAGCACCAGCACAAACACCAGCAGGAGACACAGCAGCCACAACATGTGGGGCACCAGTCCCGAGAGTGACACCAGCAACAGAACCAGTGCTCCGACGGTCTACTAGAAACAGAACTGCAGCCTCCCTTATCATCCTGACCGACACAGATGGAGACCTTAACATTCAGGAAGATCGACAGGTAGAGCTTCTTCGAACCTCCTTCCTGCCCTCCTACATTGCAGCTGGAGATGGCCTCAACTCTCTTCGACGGCCAACTCCTCCCATGAATCCGTGACGACGACGCTATCCTCGACTTCCTCTATTCAGCACCACCATTACCACAGCTCCCATTGCCACCCGAGCACGTATACGGAAGTCGTAAACGGGCCGCAAGCAGACCAATGGCGAGCCGCCATTGCCAACGAACTGGCCTCCTTCAAGGCTACCTCCACCCACACTGATGTACCACGACCAGCCCACACCAATGTGGTCGCAGGGAAATGGGTCTTCCGTGTTAAGACTCATTTGGGGAAGCCACCAGAATTCAAAGCCCGCTATGTGGCAAAGGGGTTCTCACAGCGATATGGCGTGGACTTCTTTGACACCTTTTCACCAACTGCTAAGCTGACCACTCTACGAGCCCTACTACACATTGCGGCCACTAAAGACATGGAGCTGCATGCCATGGACGTGTCCACAACCTTTCTCCAAGGGGATCCAAACGAAACTATCTACCTGGCGTGTCCGGAAGGCTACACACCAGACAAGCCTAACACTGTTTGGAAGCTACATCGCCCAGTCTATGGGCTCAAATAGTCTCCTCGAGAATGGCATGCCAAACTCCGAACAAATCTCCTTGACCTGGGATTCACAGTTTCCACTTCCGATTCCAGTCTGTTCCTCCGCTCCCGACCAGATGAGCAAACCTACATTCTGGTCTACGTGGAAGATCTTGCTCTCGCCTCCAACAATCCCGGTGCTCTCAAGGATCTGAAGCAAGCACTTCTATGTCGTTTTGCCATGAAAGATCTTGGGGAACTGGCCCATTATCTGGGAATTGGCATCAAAAGGGACCGAGATAAGCGACTTATCACTCTGTCCCAAGAACCCTACATTGCCTCATTTCTGAAGCACTTCGGACTTGAGAACAGCAATGGAGCCCCAACTCCCATCACGGTGGACCACAAGCTTACCTCACCAGCATACACAGTCTCATCGCCTTCCCCAGAACCTTATCCTGAGCTGGTGGGATCATTGATCTATGCTATGGTCTGCACTCGCCCCGACCTTGCTTTCCCCCTTAGTGTTCTCTCACGATACATCGGGGACAGAAACCACAGTGACCAACACTGGAAAGCAGCAAAACGAGTTTAAAGGTACCTAGGAGGGGCCGCCTCCTTCTATATTGAGTTGGGAGGAACTCTGCTGATAACATTTGAAGGATACAGCGACTCCTCCTGGGCAGATGATCAAGCCAACCGAAAATCATCACAGGGTTACGGCTTTCACCTTGGCTCTGGACTGGTCAGCTGGAGATCCACCAGGTCCTCTTCTGTTTCACTCCCATCCTGTGAAGCTGAACTATACGCAGGTACCATTGCTGCCCAAGAAGCCATCTGGCTAAAACATCTGCTACAAGACCTGGGATACCCGCAGCCGCTCCCAGTCCTATGGTGTGACAATCGAAGCACCATCTCTCTCACAGAGAATCCATTCTACCATGGACGAACCAAACACATCGAGCTGCGCTACTTATTCATCAGGGAGAATGTGCAGGCAAAAGAACTCCTGGTTCAACATGTAGCCTCGAAGGCCAACAGGGCTGACATCTTCACAAAAGCCCTAGACCAGGCCCAACATGCAACCCAGGTGTACCTTCTGGGTCTCAGGACCAGAGACACCTGAAGCTTCCAGACTGGTTTCCCTTCACGGGGGGTGTCGGAAATAAAGAAGAGAAACCAGTGCAAAGGCCAGAGCACATCCGAGCACCCACAATAAAAGAACCGTACAAATCTCAACGGGTACGCACAACCGAGAGCCGTGCGCCGACACTATCACGTCCTGAAGTCTCGGAGCAACTCGACAAATTGCGCTCCGGCGACACCTTTGTAACACGTCTCTCGAAGAACACGAACTGGCGCTTCCATCTCGCANGGGGGGTGTCGGAAATAAAGAAGAGAAACCAGTGCAAAGGCCAGAGCACATCCGAGCACCCACAATAAAAGAACCGTACAAATCTCAACGGGTACGCACAACCGAGAGCCGTGCGCCGACACTATCACGTCCTGAAGTCTCGGAGCAACTCGACAAATTGCGCTCCGGCGACACCTTTGTAACACGTCTCTCGAAGAACACGAACTGGCGCTTCCATCTCGCACGGGTCCTAGCGAAGCCCAAACACCACTACTTTAAGGTAGCTTGGTCCAATGTACTCTTGTTTCCATTATTCTATCAATCAATCATTTCTTCCTTCCATCACCTTCGCAACTGCCATCACTTCCGTCCTCGGTCAACTGCCTGTCTCGCATTGCTCACCTCCGAAACTCGTTACTGCCAACCTGCTCAACTCATAACTCGTGTCAAGCCGCGCCACGAGCCTTCCCGTGTCACTCTTTCCCTTCCGCAAACTCTGATAATTGCGCCCTAGTTGCGCCCAAGTCACACCCTAGTCGCGCCCTAGTCGCGCCCTAGTCGCACCCCATTCGCGCCCTAGTCGCGCCCTAGTTGCACCTTAGTTTCGCCCTAGTTGCACCCTAGTTGCGCCCTAGACGCGCCCTAGTTGCGCCTTAGTTACGCCCTAGTTGCGCCGTATTTGCGCCCAAGTTACGCCCTACTTGCACCCTAGTTGCACCCAAGTTGCGCCCTAGTTGCGTCCTAGTTGCGCCCTAGTTATGCCCTAGTTGCGTCCTAGTTGCGCCCTAGTTGTGCCCTAGTTGCGCCCTTGTTGCGTCCTTGTTGCACCCTCGTTGCGCCCTCGTTGCGCCCTCATTACGCCCTCGTTGCGCTCAAGTTGCACCCTAGTTGCACCCTTGTTACACCCTAGTTGTGCCCCACTTGTGCCGTAGTTGCGCCCTACTTGCGCCCTAGTTGCGCCCTAGTTGCACCCTCGTTGCGCCCTCGTTGCGCCCTCATTACGCCCTCGTTGCGCTCAAGTTGCACCCTAGTTGCACCCTTGTTACACCCTAGTTGTGCCCCACTTGTGCCGTAGTTGCGCCCTACTTGCGCCCTACTTGCGCCCTAGTTGCACCATTGTTGAACCCTAATTGTGCCCAATTTGCGCCCTACTTGCGCCCTAGTTGTGCCCTAGTTGCGCCCTAGTTGCGCCCTAGTTGCGCCCTACTTGCGCCCTAGTTGCACCATTGTTGAACCCTAATTGTGCCCAATTTGCGCCCTACTTGCGCCCTAGTTGTGCCCTAGTTGCGCCCTAGTTGCGCCCTAGTTGTACCCTAGATGCAACCTAAATGCACCCTAGTTGCACCCTAGGCACGCCCTAGTCGCGCCCTAGTGACGTCCTAGTTGCGCCCTCGTTGCGCTCTAGTTGCGCTATAGTTGTACCCTATTTGCGCCCTTATTACACCCTACTTGCGCCCTACTGGCACCCTTCTTGCGCCCTAGTTGTGCCTTAGTTGGGAACTAGCTACGCCCTAGTTGTGCCCTAGTTACGCCCTGGTTGCGTCCTACGTGTGCCCTACTTGCGCGCTAGTTGCGCCTTAGTTGCGCCGTTCTTGCGCCCAACTTGCACGCTAGTTGCACCCTAGTTGCGTCCTAGTTGCGCCCTAGTTGTGCCCTAGTTGCGCCCTAGTTGCACCCTGGTTACGCCCCGGTGGCGTCCTAGTTGCGCCCTAGTTGCACCCTAGTTGTGCCCTAGTTGCGCCCTAGTTACGACATAGTTGCGTCCTAGTTGTGCCCTATTTGTGCCCTAGTTGCGCCCTAGTTGCACCCTAGTTGCGCCCTAATTACACCCTAGTTGTGCCCTAGTTGCGCCCTAGTTGCGCCCTAGTTGCGCCTTCGTTGCGGCCTCGTTGCGCCCTAGTTGCACCCTTGTTGCCCCCTTGTTGCGCCCTAGTTGCGCCCTAGTTGCGCCCTAGTTGCGCCCTACTTGCATCCTAGTTGCGCCCTAGTTCCGCCCTAGTTGCGCTCTGGTTGCGCCCTAGTTGCGCACTAGTTGCACCCTAGTTGCGCCCTGGTTGTGCCCTAGTTGCGCCCTAGTTGCGCCCTAGTTGCGCCCTAGTTGCGTCCTAGTTGCGCCCTTGTTGCGCCTTTGTTTTGCCCTAGTTGAACCCTACTTGTTCCCTACTTGGGCCCTAGTTGCGCCCTACTTGCACCCTAGTTGCGTCTTAGTTGTGTCCTAGTTGCGCCCTAGTTGCACCCTAGTTGCGCCCTAGTTGCGCCCTAGTTGTACCCTAGTTGCACCCTAGTTGCGCCCTAGTTGCGCCCTAGTTGTACCCTAGTTGCACCCTAGTTGCGCCCTAGTTGCGCCCTAGTTGTACCCTAGTTGCACCCTAGTTGCGCCCTAGTTGCGCCCTAGTTGTACCCTAGTTGCACCCTAGTTGCGCCCTAGTTGCGCCCTAGTTGTACCCTAGTTGCACCCTAGTTGCGCCCTAGTTGCGCCCTAGTTGTACCCTAGTTGCACCCTAGTTGCGCCCTAGTTGCGCCCTAGTTGTACCCTAGTTGCACCCTAGTTGCGCCCTAGTTGCGCCCTAGTTGTACCCTAGTTGCACCCTAGTTGCGCCCTAGTTGCGCCCTAGTTGTACCCTAGTTGCACCCTAGTTGCGCCCTAGTTGCGCCCTAGTTGTACCCTAGTTGCACCCTAGTTGCGCCCTAGTTGCGCCCTAGTTGTACCCTAGTTGCACCCTAGTTGCGCCCTAGTTGCGCCCTAGTTGTACCCTAGTTGCACCCTAGTTGCGCCCTAGTTGCGCCCTAGTTGCCCCCTAGTTGCGCCCTAGTTGCGCCCTAGTTGCACCCTAGTTGCGACCTACTTGCACCCTAGTTGCGCCCTAGTTGCGCCCTAGTTGCGCCCTAGTTGCGCCCTGGTTGCGCACAAGTTGCAACCTACTTGCGCCCTACTTGCTCCCTACTTGCGCCCTAGTTAGGCCTCAGTTTGAGACTAGCTACGCCCTAGTTGTACCCTAGTTGCGCCCTAATTGCGTCCTACTTGTGCCCTATTTGCGCCCTAGTTACGCCTTAGATTTGCCCTAGTTGCGCCCTATTTGCGCCGTAGTTACGCCCTTTTTGCGCCCTAGTTGCGCCCTAGTTGCGCCATAGTTGCGTCCTAGTTGCGCCCTAGTTGCGCCCTAGTTGCGCCCTAGTTGCGCCCTAGTTGCCCCCAGTTGCGCCCCAATTACGTCCTAGTTGCGCCCTAGTTACGCCCTATGTACGCCCTAGTTGCGCCCAAGTCGCGCCCTAGTCGCACCCTAGTCGCGCCCTAGTTGCGTCCTAGTTGCGCACTAGTTGTACCCTAGTTGCACCCTAGTTGCGCCCTAGTTGCTCCCTAGTTGTGCCCTAGTTGCACCCTAGTTACGCCCTAGTTGCGCCCTTGTTGCCCCCAGTTCCGCCCTAATTGCCCCTAGTTGCACCCTAGATTCGCCCTAGTTGCGCCCTAGTTGCGCCCAAGTCGCACCCTAGTTGCATCCTAGTCGCGCCCTAGTTGCGCCCTAGTTACGTACTAGTTGCACCCTAGTTGCGCCCTAGTTGCGCCCTAGTTGCACACTGGATGTGCCCTAGTTGTGTCCTAGTTGCGCCCTAGTTGCGCCCTAGTTGCCCCTTAGTTGCGCCTTAGTTGCACCCGGGCGCCCTTATTGCGTCCTAGTTGCGCCCTACTTGCACCTTAGTTGCACCCTAGTTATGCACTAGTTGCACCCTAGTTGCGTCCTAGTTGCGCCGTAGTTGCGCCCTAGTTGCGCCATACTTGCACCCTACTGGCGCCTACTTGCGCCCTAATTGCGCCTCAGTTGGGCACTAGCTACGCCCTAGTTGTCCCCTAGTTGCACCCTTAGTTGCGTCATACTTGCGCCCTAGTTGCGCCATACTTGCACCCTACTGGCGCCTACTTGCGCCCTAATTGCGCCTCAGTTGGGCACTAGCTACGCCCTAGTTGTCCCCTAGTTGCACCCTTAGTTGCGTCATACTTGCGCCCTAGTTGCGCCTTAGTTGCGCCCTAGTTGCGCCCAACTTGCACACTAGTTGCACCCTAGTTGCGTCCTAGTTGCGCCCTAATTGTGCCCTAGTTGCCCCCTAGTTGCACCCTAGTTGCGCCCTCGTTGCACCCTCATTTCGCCCTAGTTGCGCCCTAGTTGTGCCCTAGTTGCGCCCTAGTTGCCCCCAGTTGCGCCCTAATTGCGCCCTAGTTGTGCCCTAGTTGCGCCCTAGTTGCGCTCTAGTTGCGCCCTAGTTGCACCCTAGTTGCGCCCTAGATGCACCCTAGTTGCGCCCCAGTTGTGCCCTAGGTACGCCCTAGTTGTGCCTAGTGGCGCCCTTGTTGCGCCTTAGTTGTGCCCTACTTCCGCCCTACTTGCGTCCTACTTGCGCCCTAGTTGCGCCCTAGTTGCACCCTAGTTGCGCCCCAGTTGTGCCCTAGGTACGCCCTAGTTGTGCCTAGTGGCGCCCTTGTTGCGCCTTAGTTGTGCCCTACTTCCGCCCTACTTGCGTCCTACTTGCGCCCTAGTTGCGCCCTACTTGTACCCTAGTTGCGTCTTAGTTGCGCCCTAATTGCGCCCTGGTTGCGGCCTTCTTGCGTCCTTATTGTACCCTACTTACACCGTACTGGCGCCCTACATGCGCCCTAGTTGCGTCTTAGTTGCGCCCTAATTGCGCCCTGGTTGCGGCCTTCTTGCGTCCTTATTGTACCCTACTTACACCGTACTGGCGCCCTACATGCGCCCTAGTTGCTCCTCAGTTGGACAGTAGCTACGCCCTAATTGAGCCCTAGTTGCGCCCTAGTTGCGTCTTACTTGCACCCTACTTGCGCCCTAGTTGCAACCTAGTTCCGCCCTATATCCACCCTAGTTGTGCCCTAGTTGCGCCCTAGCTGCGCCCTAGTTACCCCCTAGTTGCGCCCTGGCTGTGCACAAGTTGCAACCTACTTGCGCCCTACTTGCACCCTACTTGTGCCCTAGTTGCGCCTCAGTTGGGGACTAGCTACGCTGTAGTTGTACCCTAGTTGTGCCCTAGTTGCGTCCTACTTGTGCCCTATTTGTGTCCTAGTTACGCCTTAGTTGCACCCTAGTTGTGCCCTAGTTGCGCCCTAGTTGCGCCCTAGTTGCGCCCTAGTTGCGCCCTAGTTGCGCCCTAGTTGCGTCCTAGTTGCGCCCTAGTTGCGCCCTAGATGCGCCCTAGTTGCCCCCAGTTGCACCCAAATTGCACCCTAGTTGCGCCCTAGTTGCACCCTAGTTGCGCCCTAGCTACGCCCTAGTTGGGCCCAGGTCGCCCCCTAGTCGCGCTCTAGTTACGCCCTAGTTGCACCCTAGTTGTGCCCTAGTTGCGCCCTAGTTGCCCCCTAGTTGCGCCCTAGTTGTCCCCAGTTGCACCCTAATTGCACCTTAGTTGCGTCCTAGTTGCGCCCTAGTTGCGCCATAGTTGTGCCCTAGTTGTGCCCAAGTCACGCCCTAGTCACGCCATAGTCGTGCCCTAGTTACGCCCTAGTTGCGCACTAGTTACACCCTAGTTGCGTCGTAGTTGCGCCCTAGTTGCGCCCTAGTTATTCCCTAGTTGCGTCCTAGTTGCGCCCTAGTTGCGCCCTAGTTGCCCCCTAGTTGCGCCCTTGTTGCGCCTGGGCGCCATAGTTACGCCATATTTGCGCCCTACTTGCACCCTAGTTGCACCCTAGTTATGCACTCGTTGCACCCTATTTGCGTCCTAGTTGTGCCCTAGTTGTGCCCTAGATGTGTCCTACTTGCGCTCTTCTGGAACCTACTTGTGTTGTAGTTGCTGTCAGAAGAATGTCATAAGGAGGTACTGCGGAAGCAGAAGCAAGTAGAAGCAATGGAGTGTAGCGGAGCCTAAAAGCGAAGTGACAGCGAGAGCGAGGCCAATGAGTTAGTCGCGGAGTATCATGAGGGACGAGGCACATGAGCTCGAAGGTAGGCAACAGTAGTGGAGATAGACGTGAGTGATGTGATTGCCTTGAGCGAAGGAACGAAAGAGCTGTGATGAGAGATTGGTGGGCGAAGAGGAGGCAATAGCGGAGCAGAGCGAAGACACGGCGGCGAAGCCACAGAACCAAAGGGAATAGAATGAGTAGAACTGTTCTGGTTATGTTTTGGAGGGAATGAACATCCTCCATATATACACGTGAACAGGACCAAGAACCACAAAAGCAATGGCTTCTTCGCTAGCCGGACGCGAGTGACTCATCGTCGCTTTGGTCGGTAATGGTTCGAAGGCGACCGTTGGACTGTTCATTTGTTCTCTCTTGGGAGAGGTGACCTGGACCTCTGCTTGGATTATCCGAGGCCCTTCCGCAGCAAGAATCGAAGTTAGAGAGCACACATTTCTGACATCCTCTCTGAATCTGACTCGATTCTTGTAAGGTTCGCTTCCTCCTTGGGTCCATGATAGTACTTGATGAACATGAACATGGTCCCTGGGAGGTGTCCTTGTAGCAGCCACAGACCAGTCGAATTCGAGCAGATGCTACTACTCGGCAGTGTTGCAGTCTTGGTGGTTCGTGGGCTGGCGGAGGCATGGAACAACGGCATGCATGAAGGAGGTCTCTCCACATTTTACTGAGGGTGCATTTGAGTTTGCGAATGAGGGGATGAAAGACGGGAGCAGTGATACTAAGTACGGCTCCTCGAATTTCTTTCTCCACAAAGGGCACTAGCGTGGAGCGGAAATTTACAGGGAAGCGTCCGCCTCCTTTGTAGAGAGGGTAGTGTTGGAGGGTGTAGGAGATTGGGACGCCTTTGATGTAACAGATGTGGAAGAGGTTACAGAAGTCTTGCGACCACTGTAGAACGTTTGTTGTTCCACTTCCCGTGATTATCAGATCCTCACAACGAGTGAGGAAGTGACGCGGGAAGGAGGAGAAGTTGACCGGTCCATAGATGCTGGTGGTAGTGTTGACGAGTGGCCAATCTTCAGGGAGAGGAGGTCTTTTGGCGATGAAGGTCATTGGGAGATGACGAGGAACTTGGGAGGAGCCGAAGGGCGGTGAGATGTCACGAGCCGTTGATGAAGCTGAAAAGGCAGGTGAGGATCGACCCGGGGAAGGCAGACGAGGCTAAGGAAGGAGGCTGGAGTGAAGAGGCTGAGGAGGGCTGAGTGCGGCAGAGGAAGATGTGGATGAGCAAGAGAAAGGTTGCTGATAATGCGACGGAGATGGAAGATGGACTTGTGCGTTGAATAGCGGTTCGGCGTGAGTGCAGATGTTGCAGAAGTGGCGATGTACCCGGGCAGACCGGATGATGAAGGGAAGAGAATCTGTTGAGGACTTGGTGGGCACAGGGGTGGAACCCCGTGCGTTGCAGGAAGTTTTTGGCGTGGACGCAGGTCATCGCGAAGCAGGCGATGCGACCGGGCGGACCCTTGTGCCGAGTGAAGAGTAATGCGGGACCAGATGATATCAGAGCAACAGTGGATGATGGACTGGGCGCAGGGGCAATACCACGTGCGCGACGAATGAGAGGAGTAGAAAGCGGCAAGGGGAAGGCTGATGCCAATGTGCCACAAGAAATCTACTTCCGGCGTGGGTGCAGGCTACTGCAAAACGTGCAGCTAGCATGTGTACATCCTTGTGCTGGGCACAGAGGCGGATGATGAGGAGGCGAAAGCTGTTGATATTGGAGTGGGCGCAGGGGCGAGCCACGTGTGCTGTGGAAGGTTTTGGCATGGGTGCAGGTCGTCGCGGAACAGGCGATGCGACCGGGCGGATCCGTGTGCCAAGCAGAAGCTGAAGCAGAAGAATCGATGATGACAGAGATGACAGATGGATGAGTGGACGCAGGGGCGGAACCACGTGTTCTGCGGAGGCTGATGAGGAGAACTGATGCGGAGGTGATGCGGATGATTTAGCGGTTCAAAGAGGACCAAGAGGGCTGAGGGCGGCCGATGCAGATGAGGACGAACAGAGTAAGACTGCTGAGAATACTGAGGGAAGATGCAGGGCTCGGCAGGCAAAGGATGGCAAGGGAGGAGGCAGCGCGTAACATCCACGTGCTCTGCTTTCAGGAGAGTGACGGCTTGTTCCCCTATTGTCCTGAGACCGACGGGCAGGATGACTGGTGGTGTCCGATGTCCTGGCAGCGAGAGGATGTCGGGCGCAGTAAAAGAAGTCGCGCGACAAGTAGAGACATTGGTCCGCTGATGTCAGGAGAGGGACGGCTTGTTCCCCAGTTGGCTCGTAGTGAGAGAAGGAAGACTGGCGGTGTCCGATGTCTTGAGGATGGGATTTACTCTGCTGCTGCTGACGACGCGAGAAGGCGGTGGGAGGATGCGGCGTGAGGCAATGGAAGTGAGGAAACTGATGCGGATGAGGCAGATGGAGGAGATGAGACTGTTGAAGGGAGATGAGGAGGACGGAGGTGCTTGCGAGGATGAGGATATGAGAGGCAGCTGGTGATGGGCGACATGAAGCTTCCAATAAGTTGATGGCAGGCGGCGGCTTGGGAGGTGCTTGTGACTGTTGGGGACGACAAGTCCCAGTTGCTGGCCACGGGCGTAAAATGATTGCTCGGGAGGACGAGACGTGTCTTCAGCGCGAGAAGCACTTCAAGCGCTACTGCTAATGTCAGCTGCTGACGGAGCAGAGAGGTGCGAGATGACAATGGCGGCGGTGGATGAGTGCAGAGTTGAGAGATGAAGCAGTGATGGCGGCAGGGCGATGACTTGGTCACGGGGCACAAGGTGATGTCGCCTGACGCTCTGATACCATGTCAGAAGAATATCATGAGGAGGTACTGCGGAAGTAGAAGCAAGTAGAAGCAATGGAGTCTAGCGGAGCCTGAAAGCGAAGTGACAGCAAGAGCGAGGCCAAGGAGTTAGTCGCAGAGCCGCATGAGGGACGAGGCACAGGAGCTCGAAGGTAGGCAACAGTAGTGGAGATAGACGTGAGTGATGTGATTGCCTTGAGCGAAGGAACGAAAGAGCTGTGATGAGAGATTGGTGGGCGAAGAGGAGGCAATAGTGGAGCAGAGCGAAGACACGGTGGCGAAGCCGCGGAACCAAAGGGAACAGAATGAGTGGAACTGTTCTGGTTAAGTTTTGGAGGGAATGAACATCCTCCATATATACACGTGAACAGGACCAAGAAACAAAAAAGAAACGGCTTCTTCGCTAGCCGGACGCGAGTGACTCATCGTCACTTTGGTCGGTAACGGTTCGCAGAGGACCGTTGGGCCGTTTATTTGTTCTCTCTTGCAAGAGGTGACCTGGACCTCTGCTTGGATTATCCGAGACCCTTCCGCAGCAAGAATTGGAGTCAGAGAGCACACATTTCAGACAATTGCGAGTCAGTTGGGCACTAGCTACGCCCTAGTTGTCCCATAGTTGTGCCCTAGTTGCGTCCTACTTACGCCCTAGTTGCGCCTTAGTTACGTCCTAGTTGCACCCAAATTGCACACTAGTTGCACCCTAGTTGCGCCCTAGTTGCGCCCTAATTGCGCCCTAGTTGCACCCTAGTTGCACCCTAGTTAGATTCACCATAGTTGCGCCCTCATTGCGCCCTCGTTGCGCCCTAGTTATGCCCTAGTTGCGTCCTAGTTGGGCCCTAGTTGCGTCCTAGTTGCGCCCTAGTTGCGCCCTATTTGTGCCGTAGTTGCGCCTTAGTTGCGCCCTAGTTGCGCCCTAGTTGCACCCTAGTTGCGCCTTAGTTGTGCCCAAGTTGCACCGTACCTGCGCCCTACTTGCGCCCTAGTCGTGCCCTAGTTGTGCCCTACTTGCGCCATATACGTGTCCTAGTTGCACCATAGTTGCGCCCTTCTTGTGCCCTTATTGCACCCTATTTACGCCCTACTGGCGCCCTAATTGCGCCCTAGTTTTATTTCATAGTTGGGTACTAGCTATGCCCTAGTTGTACCCCAGTTGCACCCTAGTTGCGTCCTACTTGTGCCCTACTTGCACCCTAGTTGCGCCTTTGTTGCGCCCTAGTTGCGCATTAGTTGCGTCCTAGGTGCATCCTAGTTGCGCCCTAGTTGCGCCCTAGTTGCACCCAAGTTGCACCGTAGTGGCGCCCTAGTTGCACCCTAGTTGTTTCCTAGTTGCGTCCTTATTGCGCCCTTGTTACGCCATCGTTGCGTCCTTGTTGCGCCCTAGTTGCTCCCTAGTTGCCCCCTAGTTGCGCCCCACTTGCACTATAGTTGCGTCCTACTTCTACCCTACTCGTGCCCTACTTGCGCCCTAGTTGCACCCTAGTTGTGTCCTAGTTGCGCCCTAGTTGCGCCCTAGTTGAGCCCTAGTTGCACCCTAGTTGCGCCCTAGTTGCGCCCTAGTTGTGCCCTTGTTGCGCCCGAGTTCTGCCATAGTTACGCCCTATTTGCGCCCGAAGGCACCCTAGTTGCGCCCTAGTTGCGCCCTAGTTGCGCCCTAGTTGCGCACTAGTTGCGCCCTAGTCGTACCCTAGTTACGCCCTAGTTGCGAAGCCCGAACTAGGGTGTAGCTAGTGCCCACTAAGGCACAACTAGGGCGCAAGAAGGGTGCCAGTAGGGCGCAAGGAGGATGAGGGGATGGTTTTAGTTTCCCAAGACTGCAGGCAGTGCAAGGTGGTCCTGCAAGGCGCGTTAGTGGAGAGAGCAGTGGCAGACCTTTTACCATATTTTTGGCCTGAAGACAGAGAAGCGCATTGAAGTTTAGATGTCCAAGGCGGCGATGATGCAGGAACAGAGGATGTGAGAGGCTGCGGAAGTCACCTGTGGAGGGTTGAGTGTCGGCTTCAACGGCAAAGATTGTTGTTGTGCGAGAAATCTGCGGTCGATAGAGGTTGTTGCGGACTGTGAAGGTTGCCAGCGGTTTGTTATCAGCTGTCGTCAGTTGGGCTTCCGAACCATAGGCGGGGAAGAAGATGTTCACACCTTCCTTTTGGAGTTGATGAAGAGAAAGGAGATTGTGTCGTAGGTCAGGGGTATGGTAACCCAGGATCTGTCCACTTGGTGCTGCTGGAGATGTGAGAGTAGCGGAGTAGTGGCAAAGTGATGTCATTCCTTGGGTGGCACCGGTAATGGTTACTGGTGTCGCTAGTGGTGTGGTGATGTCAGCATCTTTGAGAGCATGAATAGCACATCCTGAGTCAAGAACTTGTTCGATGTAGAGGGAGTCCGGTGTTGCGAGAAGAGTCAGCGGAGGAGGTTCTCCATCTTGAACGGAAACTTGTGCGACGTCAAGAATGGAGGGCTCGGATGCGGTGTCACTGTTCGTCTTGTCATTGTCTGACGCGGCGCGAGGTGGAAGGAGGCGAACAAGCACAGTTGCAACTGTGAAGATGATTACTGGAATCATGGTGGCCTGTCAACCAGGGCTAGAAACCTAGTGCTTTGATACCATGTCGGGATTTTGAGAAGGGGAAAGTGCGACACGGGAAGCCTCGTGGCGCTGATTGGCTCAGGTTATGAGTTGATCAGGTTGGCAGTAACAAGTTCAGGAGGTGAGCGATGCGTGACAGAAAGTTGACTGAGGATGGAAGCGATGACGATTGCGAGAGAGATGAAGGGAAATGATTGATTGATAGAGATAGCGGAAGTGAAAGTACACTGATCTAAGCTACCTTAAAGTAGTCTTCGCTAGGACCCCTGCGAGGTGGAAGCGCTAGTTCGTGTTCTTCGAGAGACGTGTTGCGATGGTTTCACCACAGCGCGGCTTGTGGGGTTCCTCCGAGATTTTGGGACATGATAGTGTTGGCGCACGGATATTGGTTGTGCGTGTCCGTTGAGATTCGTGCGGTTCTTTTATTGTGGGTGCTCGGATGTGTTCCAGTCTTTTCGCTGGTTTCTCTTCTTTATTTCCGACATGGACTCGCGGTTTCGAGACCAGAACCGGATTCGCGGTTCTGGCTTGCGAATCCCGTCATTTGGTGTGCACCCTTACTTTGGTTTGTGTGACCTGGCTTTGGTTTCTGTGACCCGGCTTTGGTTTCTGTGACCCGGCTTTGGGTTCTGTGACTTGTGTTTGGTTTCTGTGACCCGGCTTTGGACCCTCCATGACCCGGCTTTGGTCCATGTGACCCGGCTTTGGTTTCTGTGACCCAACTTTGGTTTCTGTGACCCGGCTATGGTTTCTGTGACACGGCTTTGGTTTAAGTGACCCGGCTTTGGTTTCTACGACCCGACTTTGGTTTCTATGACCCGGCTTTGGTTTTTTTGACCCGGCGTTGGTTTCTGTGACCCGGCTTTGGTTTATGTGACCCGGCTTTGGTTTCCGTGGCCTCGCTTTGGTTTCTATGACCCGGCTTTGGTTTCCGTGACCCGGCTTTGGGTTCTGTGCCCCGGCTTTGATTTCTGTGACCCGGCTTTGGCTTCTGTGACCCGGCTTTCTGTGACCTGGCTATGGTTTTTGTGACCCGGCTTTGGCTTCTGTGACCCGGCTTTCTGTGACCTGGCTATGGTTTTTGTGACCCGGCTTTGGCTTCTGTGACCCGGCTTTCTGTGACCTGGCTATGGTTTTTGTGACCCGGCTTTGGCTTCTGTGACCCGGCTTTCTGTGACCTGGCTATGGTTTTTGTGACCCGGCTTTGGCTTCTGTGACCCGGCTTTCTGTGACCTGGCTATGGTTTTTGTGACCCGGCTTTGGCTTCTGTGACCCGGCTTTCTGTGACCTGGCTATGGTTTTTGTGACCCGGCTTTGGCTTCTGTGACCCGGCTTTCTGTGACCTGGCTATGGTTTTTGTGACCCGGCTTTGGCTTCTGTGACCCGGCTTTCTGTGACCTGGCTATGGTTTTTGTGACCCGGCTTTGGCTTCTGTGACCCGGCTTTCTGTGACCTGGCTATGGTTTTTGTGACCCGGCTTTGGCTTCTGTGACCCGGCTTTCTGTGACCTGGCTATGGTTTTTGTGACCCGGCTTTGGCTTCTGTGACCCGGCTTTCTGTGACCTGGCTATGGTTTTTGTGACCCGGCTTTGGCTTCTGTGACCCGGCTTTCTGTGACCTGGCTATGGTTTTTGTGACCCGGCTTTGGCTTCTGTGACCCGGCTTTCTGTGACCTGGCTATGGTTTTTGTGACCCGGCTTTGGCTTCTGTGACCCGGCTTTCTGTGACCTGGCTATGGTTTTTGTGACCCGGCTTTGGCTTCTGTGACCCGGCTTTCTGTGACCTGGCTATGGTTTTTGTGACCCGGCTTTGGCTTCTGTGACCCGGCTTTCTGTGACCTGGCTATGGTTTTTGTGACCCGGCTTTGGCTTCTGTGACCCGGCTTTCTGTGACCTGGCTATGGTTTTTGTGACCCGGCTTTGGCTTCTGTGACCCGGCTTTCTGTGACCTGGCTATGGTTTTTGTGACCCGGCTTTGGCTTCTGTGACCCGGCTTTCTGTGACCTGGCTATGGTTTTTGTGACCCGGCTTTGGCTTCTGTGACCCGGCTTTCTGTGACCTGGCTATGGTTTTTGTGACCCGGCTTTGGCTTCTGTGACCCGGCTTTCTGTGACCTGGCTATGGTTTTTGTGACCCGGCTTTGGCTTCTGTGACCCGGCTTTCTGTGACCTGGCTATGGTTTTTGTGACCCGGCTTTGGCTTCTGTGACCCGGCTTTCTGTGACCTGGCTATGGTTTTTGTGACCCGGCTTTGGCTTCTGTGACCCGGCTTTCTGTGACCTGGCTATGGTTTTTGTGACCCGGCTTTGGCTTCTGTGACCCGGCTTTCTGTGACCTGGCTATGGTTTTTGTGACCCGGCTTTGGCTTCTGTGACCCGGCTTTCTGTGACCTGGCTATGGTTTTTGTGACCCGGCTTTGGCTTCTGTGACCCGGCTTTCTGTGACCTGGCTATGGTTTTTGTGACCCGGCTTTGGCTTCTGTGACCCGGCTTTCTGTGACCTGGCTATGGTTTTTGTGACCCGGCTTTGGCTTCTGTGACCCGGCTTTCTGTGACCTGGCTATGGTTTTTGTGACCCGGCTTTGGCTTCTGTGACCCGGCTTTCTGTGACCTGGCTATGGTTTTTGTGACCCGGCTTTGGCTTCTGTGACCCGGCTTTCTGTGACCTGGCTATGGTTTTTGTGACCCGGCTTTGGCTTCTGTGACCCGGCTTTCTGTGACCTGGCTATGGTTTTTGTGACCCGGCTTTGGCTTCTGTGACCCGGCTTTCTGTGACCTGGCTATGGTTTTTGTGACCCGGCTTTGGCTTCTGTGACCCGGCTTTCTGTGACCTGGCTATGGTTTTTGTGACCCGGCTTTGGCTTCTGTGACCCGGCTTTCTGTGACCTGGCTATGGTTTTTGTGACCCGGCTTTGGCTTCTGTGACCCGGCTTTCTGTGACCTGGCTATGGTTTTTGTGACCCGGCTTTGGCTTCTGTGACCCGGCTTTCTGTGACCTGGCTATGGTTTTTGTGACCCGGCTTTGGCTTCTGTGACCCGGCTTTCTGTGACCTGGCTATGGTTTTTGTGACCCGGCTTTGGCTTCTGTGACCCGGCTTTCTGTGACCTGGCTATGGTTTTTGTGACCCGGCTTTGGCTTCTGTGACCCGGCTTTCTGTGACCTGGCTATGGTTTTTGTGACCCGGCTTTGGCTTCTGTGACCCGGCTTTCTGTGACCTGGCTATGGTTTTTGTGACCCGGCTTTGGCTTCTGTGACCCGGCTTTCTGTGACCTGGCTATGGTTTTTGTGACCCGGCTTTGGCTTCTGTGACCCGGCTTTCTGTGACCTGGCTATGGTTTTTGTGACCCGGCTTTGGCTTCTGTGACCCGGCTTTCTGTGACCTGGCTATGGTTTTTGTGACCCGGCTTTGGCTTCTGTGACCCGGCTTTCTGTGACCTGGCTATGGTTTTTGTGACCCGGCTTTGGCTTCTGTGACCCGGCTTTCTGTGACCTGGCTATGGTTTTTGTGACCCGGCTTTGGCTTCTGTGACCCGGCTTTCTGTGACCTGGCTATGGTTTTTGTGACCCGGCTTTGGCTTCTGTGACCCGGCTTTCTGTGACCTGGCTATGGTTTTTGTGACCCGGCTTTGGCTTCTGTGACCCGGCTTTCTGTGACCTGGCTATGGTTTTTGTGACCCGGCTTTGGCTTCTGTGACCCGGCTTTCTGTGACCTGGCTATGGTTTTTGTGACCCGGCTTTGGCTTCTGTGACCCGGCTTTCTGTGACCTGGCTATGGTTTTTGTGACCCGGCTTTGGCTTCTGTGACCCGGCTTTCTGTGACCTGGCTATGGTTTTTGTGACCCGGCTTTGGCTTCTGTGACCCGGCTTTCTGTGACCTGGCTATGGTTTTTGTGACCCGGCTTTGGCTTCTGTGACCCGGCTTTGGTTTCTATGACCCGGCTTTGGTTTTGTGACCCGGCTTTGGTTTTAATGTCCCGGCTTTGGTTTCTGGGACCCGGCTTTGGTTTCTGTGACCCGGGTTTGGTTTTTGTGACCCGGCTTTGGTTTCTAGGACCCCGCTTTGGTTTATGTGACCTGGCTTTGGTTTTTGTGACCCGGCTTTGGTTTCGTGACCTGGCTTTGGTTTCTGTGATCAGGCTTATGTTTCTGTGATCAGGCTTTGGTTTATGTGACCCGGCTTTGGTTTCTCTGACCCGGGTTTGGTTTCTATGACCGGGATTTTCATTCTGTGCTCCGGCTTTGGTTCGTTGACCTGGCTTTGGATTCTGTGACCCGGCTTTGGTTTCTGTGATCCGACTTTGGTTACGTCATACTTGCGCCCTAGTTGCGCCCTAGTTGCGTCATAGTTGCGCCCTAGCTGCGCCCTAGTTGCGCCCTAGTCGCGCCCTAGTTGCGCCCTAGTTACGCCCTAGTTGCGCCCTAGTTGCACCTTAGTTGCGCCTTAGTTGCGCCAAACTCGCACACTAGTTGCACCCTACTTGCGCCCTAGTTGCGTCCTAGTTGCTCCCTAGTTGCGCTCTAGTTGTGCTCTAGTTATGCCCTGGTTGCACCCTACTTGCGCCCTAGTTGCGCCCTAGTTGCGGTCTAGTTGCACCCTACTTGCACCCAAGTTACGCCTAAGTTGCGCCCTAGTTGCGCTCTAGTTGTGCTCTAGTTATGCCCTGGTTGCACCCTACTTGCGCCCTAGTTGCGCCCTAGTTGCGGTCTAGTTGCACCCTACTTGCACCCAAGTTACGCCTAAGTTGCGCCCTAGTTGGGTCCAACTTGCAAACTTGTTGTACGACTGGCGACTTGCGACTTGCGGCGCCGCGTCCTTTGCTGCGGCAGGCGCGGCTCGCCCCACCTGCAGCCCTTCCTCGTTGATGGCGTACTCGTTCAATGACTGCCTCATTGTGTTCAGAGTGCCCTCTTTGCTAACCTGCACAATCACATACAGAGGCAAGTTCCGAGGTTTCCTGTTCACAAGAGCCAGAGAAAATGGATCTTTGCTCAGCTGGACATTCATGCATGGCGTTATGTTGCACGGCAAATCACTGTGTGGCATGGGGTGGCATGGTGTGGCGGTGATGGACGGGTCGGACCGGGCACGGCGAGGCGGGGCGGGGCAGGGCGCAGCAGGGCGGAGCGCGGCGGGACGAGGCGGGGCAGGGCGGAATAGGACAGGGTGGAGAAGGAAGGGGAGGGGTGGGGCCAGATGGGGCCGGGCGTTGTGCGGTGGTGCCGGACAGGTCCAGGTGTGGCCAGAGAGGGCTTGACAGGGAGGAGCGGTGGTGCGTGGCAGGGTGCAGAGAGGCAGGACGAGCCAGGCCAGGCCAGATGTGCCCTAGTTGCGTCCTAGTTGCGTCTTACTTGCGCCTTACTTGCACCCTAGTTGCACCCTACTTGCGCCATACTTGCACCCTAGTTGCGCCCTAGTTGCGCCCTAGTTGCGTCCTGAGTGCGCGCCCTAGTTGCGCACAAGTTGCACCCTACTTGCGCCATGCTTGCATCCTACTTGCCCCCTAGTTACGCCTCAGTTGGGCACTAGCTACGCCCCAGTTGTACCATAGTTGTGCCCTAGTTGCGTCCTACTTGTACCCTATTTGCGCCCTAGTTGCGCCTTAGTTTCACCATAGTTGTGCCCTAGTTGCGTCCTAGGTGCGCCCTAGTTGCGCCCTAGTTGTGCCCTAGTTGCGCCCTAGTTGCGCCCAAGTTACGCCATAGTTTCACCCTAGTTTCCCCCAGTTGGTCCATAATTGCGGCCTAGTTGCGCCCTAGTTGCGCCTTAGTTGCACCCTAGATACACCCTAGTTGCGCCCAAGTCGCGCCCTAGTCGTGCCCTAGTCGCGCCCTAGTTGCGCCCTAGTCGCGCCCTAGTCGTGCCCTAGTTGCACCTTAGTTACACCCTAGTTGCACCCTAGTTGCACCCTAGTTGCGTCCTAGTTACGCCCTAGTTCTGCCATAGTTGCGTCCTAGTTGCACCCTAGTTGCGTCCTAGTTGCGCCATAGTTGCGTCCTA
>SZWC01001497.1:119996-137900 GCA_023375785.1 Penium margaritaceum
GGACTGGGAATGGGACTGGGACTGGGACTAGGACTGGGACAAAGATTGGGACTGGGACTGGGACATGGATTGGGACTTGGACTTGGACTGGGAGTGGGGCTGGGATTGGGGTTGGGACTGGGATTGGGACTGGGACTGTGACTGGGACTGGGACTGGGACTGCGATTGGGACTGTAACTGGGACTGGGACTGGGACTGGGACTGGGATTGGGACTGGGACTAGGAATGGGACTAGGACTGGGACTGGGACTGGGACTGGGACTAGGTCTTGGACTTGGACAGCGACTGGGACTTGGACTAGGACTGGGACTAGGATTGGGACTGGGACTAGGACTGGGACTGTGACTGGGACTGGGACTGGGACTTGGACTGGGACTAGGAGTCGGACTTGGACTCGGACTTGGACTCGGACTTGGACTCGGACTTAGACTCGGACTCGGACTCCGACTCCGACTGGGAATCCGACTGGGACTCAGACTGGACTTGGACTGGGACTCGGACTAGGACTCAAACCGTGACTCGGACTGGGACTCGGACTAGGACTCGGACTGGGACTCGGACTGGGACTCGGACTGGGACTCGGACTAGGACTCCGAATCCGACTGGGAATCCGACTGGGACTCAGACTGGACTTGGACTGGGACTCGGACTAGGACTCAAACCGTGACTCGGACTGGGACTCGGACTAGGACTCGGACTGGGACTCGGACTGGGACTCGGACTGGGACTCCGACTGTGACTCGGACTAGGACTCGGTCTGGCACTGGCACTGGCACTGGCACTGGCACTGGCACTAGCACTGGCACTAGCACGGGCACTGGCACTGACACTGGCACTGGCACTGGCACTGGCACTGGCACTGGCACATGCACTGGCACTAGCACTGGCATTGGTACTGACACTGGCACTGGCACTGGCACTGGCAGTGACACTGGCACTTGCCCTCGCACTGGCACTAGGCGTAAGGAAGGCACAACTAGGGCGCAATTAGGGCGCAAGTAGGATGCAAGTAGGGCGCAAGTAGGGCGCAAGTAGGGCGCAAGTAGGACACAAGTAGGACCCAAGTAGGGTACAAGTAGGGCGTAACTAGGACGCAACTAGGGAACAAGTAAGGCGCAAGTAGGATGCAAGTAGGGTGCAACTAGGGTACAACTATGATGCAACTAGGGTGCAAGCAGGACGTAACTAGGGCGCAACTAGGGTGCAACTAGGGTGTAAGTAGGGTGCAACTAGGGCGCAACTAGGGGCACAACAAGGACGCAACTATGGTGCAACTAGAGCGTAGCTACTGCCTAATTGATGGGCAACTCGGACGTAACTAGGGCGCAAGTCCGGCATAACTAGGGTGCAAGTAGGGTGCAACTAGGGCGCAAGTAGGGTGAAAGTATGGCACAAGTAGGCGGAAGTAGGGCGTAACTAGGGTGCAACTAGGGCGCAACTAGGGCGTAGCTAGTGTCCAATTGAGGCACAACTAGGACACAACTAGGGCGTAAGTAGGGCGCAAATAGGGCGCAAATAGGACGCAACTATGGCGCAAGTAGGTCGCAAATCTGATGCAACTAGGGCGCAATAAGGGTGCAATTAGAGCGCAAGTATGACGCAAGTAGGACGCAAGTAGGACGCAAGTATAGCGCATGTAGGGCGCAAGTCTATGTTGCTCTCGACTCTCGACGCTGCGTACTGGGTCGATGGTCGGCGTGTCGATCTCGACCTGGTGTCGAGGTCGGCGGACGCATCCCCCGTCGCCAATACTTAACAAAATTTCCTGCTTTCTTCTGCAGCGGACTTTGAAACCCATTCGTTTTGCTGTTCCTGATGCCCTGCGAACTGCAAACGGTTCGCCGACAAACCTGGTATGTCAACCCCTCCATGTTTTCCTTTCTTCTGTCAACCGGTAAATGGTGGACACTTGACGGTAGAGGATGGACGGAAGAGGATGGACGGTAGATGATGGACGATAGAGCCTGGACTGTTGACCTTGGACAGTAGACGCGCTAGACGCTGGGTAGTAGACGCGCTAGACACTAGACACAGGACAGTGGACACGACGACGGTGGACAGTAGACGCGGTGACAGTGGACAAAAAGCGGTGGACAAAAGGTGCTGAACAAGAGCGGTAATATTTTAGCTGTCACGTGAGGCGGCAGGGAGCCTGTCGTGACCTGTCCTCTTTTTTTTCGGGGTTGGGAACTGGCACCGAAGCAAGATAGGCTACGGACCTGGGAAAAATGCAATCAACAGATCAAAGACTATGATGCTGTAAGTTACATGAGGAGTGAATGGAAACGAAATCTGTGGGTGGATTTGAATTAGGAACATAAAGCGTGACATGAATGCCAAGTTTCGGGTCAACTAGGGCCCAACTAGGGCGCAAGTAGGGCACAAGTAGGACACAACTAGGGTGCAACTAGTGTATAATTAGGGCATAGCTAGTGCCCAACAGAGGCGCAACTGGGGCACAAGTAGGGTGCAAGTAGGCCGCAAGTAGGGTACAACGAGCGCGCAACTAGGGCGTAACTAGGGTGGAACTAGGGCGCAACTAGGGCGCAACTAAGGTGCAAGTAGGGCGCAACTAGGGTGCAACCAGGGCACAAGAAGGGCGCAAGTAGAACGCAACTAGGACGCAACTAGGACACAACCAGGGCGTAGCTAGTGCTCAACTGAGGCGCAACCAGGGCGCAAGTATGGTGCCAGTAGGGCGTAAGTAGGGTGCAATGAGGGCGCAAGAAGGGCGCAACTAGGGCGCAACTAGAGCGCAACTAGGACGTAACTAGGGCACAAGTAGGGCGTAACTAGTGCGTAAGTAGGGCGCAAGTATGGCGCAATTAGGGCGCAACTAGGGAACAACTAACGCGCAACTAGGGCACCACTAGGGCGCAAGTTGGCCGCAACTAGGGCGCAACTAGGGCGCAACTAGGGCGCAATTAGGACACAACTAGGACGCAACTAGGGCGCATCTAAGGTGCAACTAGGGCGCAACTAGGACGCAACTAGGGCGCAACTAGTGTACAACTAGGGCGCAACTAGGGCGCAACTAGGGCGCAACTAGGTTGCAAATAGGACGCAATGAGTGAGCAACGAGGGTGCAAGAAGGGCGCAACAAGGGCGCAACTATGGTGCAACTAGGGCACAACTAGGGCGCAACTAGGGTGCAACCAGGGCACAACTAGTGTGCAATTAGTTTACAAGTTGGGCGCAACTAGTGCGCAACTTAGGCGCAACTTGGGTGCAAGTAGGGTGTAACTAGAGCGCAACTAGGGCGCAACTAGAACGCAAGTAGGGTGCAACCAGGACGTAACTAGAGCGCAACTAGGGCACATCTAGGGCGCAGCTAGGGCGCAACTAGGGTGCAACTAGTGCGCAAGTTCGGCGCAACTAAGGCGCAACTAAGGCGCAACTAGCACGCAAGTAGGGCCCAAGTATGACGCAACTAGGGCACAACTAGGGCACAACTAGAAAAAGCTAGTGCCCAACTAAGGGACAACTAGGGTGCAAGTAGGGTTCCAGTAAGATGCAAGTAGGGTGTGATAAGGACGCAAGTAGGGTGCAACTAGGGCGCAACTAGGGCGCGACTAGGACACAACTAGGGCACAACTAGGGTGCAACTAGGGCGCAACTAGGGCACAAATAGGGCGCAACTAGGACGCAACTAGGGCGTAACTAGAAGCAACTAGGGCGCAACTTGGGCGTAAATAGGACGCAACTAGGCCGCAACTAGGGCACAATTAGGAAGCAACTAGGGCGCAACTAGGGTGCAACTACGGTGCAACTAGGGCACAAGTAGGGCCCAAGTAGGGCACAAGTAGGGCGTAACTACGGTGCAATTGGGGCACAACTAGGGCCCAACTAGGGCGCAACTAGGGCACAACGAGGGCGCAACGAGGGTGCAACAAGGGCGTAACAAGGACACAACTAGGGTGCAACTAGGGCGCAACTAGGGTGCAACTAGGGCGCAATTAGGGTGCAACTAGGGCGCATCTATGGCGCAACTAAGGCGCAACTAGGGCGCAAGAAAGGCGCAACTAGGGCGCAAGTAGGACACAAGTAGGGCGCAACTAGGGCGTAACTAGGGTACAACTAGGGCGTAGCTAGTGTCCAACTGAGGTGCAACTAGGGCGCAAGAAAGGCGCAACTAGGGCGCAAGTAGGACACAAGTAGGGCGCAACTAGGGCGTAACTAGGGTACAACTAGGGCGTAGCTAGTGTCCAACTGAGGTGCAACTAGGTCACAAGTAGGGCGCCAATAGGGCGTAAGTAGGATGCAATAAGGGCGCAAGAAGGATGCAACTAGGGCGCAACTAGGATGCATCTAGGGCGCAAGTAGGGTGCAACTAGGGCGCGACTAGGGTGCAAGTAGGGCGCGGGTAGGGTGCAACTAGGGCACAACTAAGGCACAACTAGGGCGCAACTAGGGCGCAACTAGGGTGCAACTAGGGCACAAGTAGGGCGCCAATAGGGCGTAAGTAGGATGCAATAAGGGCGCAAGAAGGATGCAACTAGGGCGCAACTAGGATGCATCTAGGGCGCAAGTAGGGTGCAACTAGGGCGCGACTAGGGTGCAAGTAGGGTGCGGGTAGGGTGCAACTAGGGCACAACTAAGGCACAACTAGGGCGCAACTAGGGCGCAACTAGGGCGCAACTAGGACGCAACTAGGGCACAACTAGGGTGCCACTAGGACGCAAGTAGGGCGCAACTAGGACGCAACAAGGGCGCAACTAGGGCAAAACTAGGGTGCAACGAGGGCGCAACGAGGGCATAACTAGGGCACAACTAGGGCGCAACTAGGTTGCAACTATGGCACAACTAGGGCGGAACTAGGGCGCAACTAGGGTGCAACTAGTTTGCAAGTTGGGCGCAACTAGGGCGTAACTAAGGCACAACTAGGGTACAAGTAGGAAGCAACTAAGGACGCAACTAGGGGACAACTAGGGCGTAGCTAGTGCCCAGCTGAGGCGCAACTAGGGCGCAAGTAGGGGCCTGTAGGACGCAAGTAGGTCGCAACTAGGGCACAACTAGGACGCGACTAGGACACAACTAGGGCGGAACTAATGTGTAACTGGGGTGTAACTGGGGTGCAAGTAGGGTGCGCCTAGGGCGTAACTAGGACGCCCGGGCGCAACTAGGGCGCAACTAGGAGGCAACTAGGGCGCAACTAGGGCGCAACTAGGACGCAACTAGGGCACGACTAGGGTGCAACTAGGGCACAACTAGGGCGCACTTATGGTGCAACTAGTGCGCAACTAGGGCGCAACTAGGGCACGACCAGGGCGCGACTAGGGCGCGACTTGGGCGCAACTAGGGCGCAACTCGGGCGCAACTAGGGCGCAACTAGGTCGCAATTAGGGCGCAACTGGGGCATAGTTGTGCTCTAGTTGCGCCCTAGTTGCATCATAGTTGCGCCCTAGCTGCTCCCTAGTTGCGCCCTAGTCGCGCCCTAGTTGCGCCCTAGTTACGCCCTAGTTGCGCCCTAGTTGCACCTTAGTTGCGCCTTAGTTGCGCCAAACTCGCACACTAGTTGCACCCTACTTGCGCCCTAGTTGCGTCCTAGTTGCGCCCTAGTTGCGCTCTAGTTGCGCTCTAGTTATGCCCTGGTTGCACCCTACTTGCAGCCTAGTTGCGCCCTAGTTTCGCTCTAGTTGCACCCTACTTGCACCCAAGTTACGCCTAAGTTGCACCCTAGTTGGGCCCATTTTGCAAACTAGTTGCTTGACTGGCGACTTGCGACTTGCGGCGCCGCGTCCTTTGCTGCGGCAGGCGCGGCTCGCCCCACCTGCAGCCCTTCCTCGTTGATGGCGTACTCGTTCAATGACTTGCTCATTGTGTTCAGAGTGCCCTCTTTGCTAACCTGCACAATCACATACAGAGGCAAGTTCCGAGGTTTCCTGTTCACAAGAGCCAGAAAAAATTCATCTTTGCTCAGCTGGACATTCATGCATGGTGTTATGTTTCACGGAAAATCAATGTGTGGCATGGGGTGGCATGGTGTGGCGGTGATGGACGGGTCGGACCGGGCACGGCAAGGCGGGGCGGGGCAGGGCGCAGCAGGGCGGAGCGCGGCGGGACGAGGCGGGGCAGGGCGGAATAGGACAGGGTGGAGAAGGAAGGGGAGGGGTGGGGCCAGACGGGGCCGGGCGTTGTGCGGTGGTGTTGGACAGGTCCAGGTGTGGCCAGAGAGGGCTGGACGGGGAGGAGCAGTGGTGCGTGGCAGGGTGCAGAGAGGCAGGACGAGCCAGGCCAGGCCAAATGTGCCCTAGTTGCTTCCTAGTTGCGTCTTACTTGCGCCTCACTTGCACCCTAGTTGCACCCTAGTTGCGCCATACTTGCACCCTAGTTGCGCCCTAGTTGCGCCCTAGTTGCTTCCTGAGTGCGCGCCCTAGTTGCGCACAAGTTGTACCCTACTTGTGCCCTGTTTGCATCCTACTTGCCCCCTAGTTACGCCTCAGTTGGGCACTAGCTACGCCCCAGTTGTACCATAGTTGCGCCCTAGTTGCGTCCTACTTGTACCCTATTTGCGCCCTAGTTGCGCCTTAGTTTCACCATAGTTGTGCCCTAGTTGCATCCTAAGTGCGCCCTAGTTGCGTCCTAGTTGTGCCCTAGTTGCGCCCTAGTTGCGCCCAAGTTACGCCATAGTTGCACCCTAGTTTCCCCCAGTTGGTCCATAATTGCGGCCTAGTTGCGCCCTAGTTGCGCCTTAGTTGCACCCTAGTTACACCCTAGTTGCGCCCAAGTCGCGCCCTAGTCGCGCCCTAGTCGCGCCCTAGTTGCGCCCTAGTCGCGCCCTAGTCGCGCCCTAGTTGCACCTTAGTTGCACCCTAGTTGCACCCTAGTTGCACCCTAGTTGCGTCCTAGTTACGCCCTAGTTGTGCCCTAGTTGCGTCCTAGTTTCACCCTAGTTGCGTCCTAGTTACGCCATAGTCGCGTCCTAGATGTGCTATAGTTGCGCCCTAGTTGCGCCCTAGTTGCGCTCTAGTTATGCCCTAGTTGCGCCCTAGTTGCGCCCTGGTTGCATCCTAGTTGCGCCCTACTTGCGCCCTACTCTCACCCTAGTTGCGCCTCAGTTGGGCACTAGCTACGCCCTAGTTGTACCCTAGCTGCACCCTAGTTGCGTCCTACTTGTGCCCTACTTGCGCCCTAGTTGTGCCTTAGACGCGCCTTAGTTGCGCCTTAGTTACGCCTTAGTTGCGCCCTAGTTGTACCCACGTTGCGCCCTAGTTGCGCCATAGTTGCACCCTAGTTGCGCCCTAGTTTCGCCCTAGTTGCGCCCTAGCTGCACCCTAGTTTCGCCCTTGTTGCGCCCTCGTTGTGCCCTCATTGCGCCATCATTGCGCTAAATTTGCATCCTAGTTGCGGCCTTGTTACGCCCTAGTTGTGTCCCACTTGTGCCGTAGTTGCGCCCTACGTGCGCCCTACTTGCGGATCGGGACTGGGATCAGGACTGGGATCGGGACTGGGATCGGGACTGGGATCAGGAATACCATCGGGACTGGGATCGGGACTGGGACCGGGACTGGGATCGGGACTAGGATCGAGACTGGGATCGGGACTGTGATCGGGACTGGGATCGGGACTGGGATCCGGACAGGGATCGGGACTGGGACCGGGACTCGGACCGGGACTGGGACCAGGACTGGGAACGGGACTGGGACCGGGACCGGGACCGGGACTAGGACCGGGACTGGGACTGGGACAGGGACTGGGACCAGGACTAGGAATGGGACTGAGACTAGGACTCGGACCAGGACTGGGACTGGGACTGGGACTGGGATCGGGACTGGGATCGGGACTGGGATCGGGACTGGTATCGGGACTGGGATCGGGACTGGGATCGGGACTGGGATCAGGACAGGCATCGGGACTGGGATCAGGCCTGGGATCGAGACTGGCATCGGGACTGGGATCGGGGCTTGGATCGGGACTGGGATCGGGACTGAATCGGGACTGGGATCGGGTCGGGGATCGGGACTGCGATCGGGGCTGGGATCGAGCTGGGATCTGGACTAGGATTGGGACTGGGATCGGGACTGGCATCGGGACTGGGATCGGGACTAGGATCGGGACTAAGATCGGGACTAGGATCAGGACTGGGATCGGGACTGGGATCGGGACGGGGATCGGGACTGGGATCGGGACTGGGATCAGGACTGGGATCGGGACTGAGATCGGGACTGGGATCGGGACTGGGATCGGGATTGGGATCGGGACTGGGAGCGGGACTGGGAGTGGGACTGGGATCGGGACTGGGATCGGGACTCGCATCGGGAATGGGATCGGGCTTGGGATCGGGACTGGGATCGGGACTAGCATCGGGACTGGGATCGGGACTGGGACCGGGACTGGGATCGGGACTGGGATCGGGACTCGCATCGGGAATGGGATCGGGCTTGGGATCGGGACTGGGATCGGGACTAGCATCGGGACTGGGATCGGGACTGGGACCGGGACTGGGATCGGGACTGGGATCGGGACTCGCATCGGGAATGGGATCGGGCTTGGGATCGGGACTGGGATCGGGACTAGCATCGGGACTGGGATCGGGACTGGGACCGGGACTGGGATCGGGACTGGGATCGGGACTCGCATCGGGAATGGGATCGGGCTTGGGATCGGGACTGGGATCGGGACTAGCATCGGGACTGGGATCGGGAATGGGATCGGGACTGGGATCGGGACTGGGATCGGGACGAGGATCGGGACAGGGACCGGGACTGGGACCGGGACTGGGACCGGGACTGGGACCGGGACTGGGACCGGGATTGGGACCTGGACTGGGACCGGGACTGGGAACAGGACTGGGATCGGGACTGGGATCGGGACTCGGATTGGGACTGGGATTGGGACTAGGACTGGGACAGGGACTGGGACTGGGACTGGGACTGGGACAGGGACTGGGACTGTGACTAGGACTGTGACTGGGAAGTTTGGATGACCAAGGCGGCGATGATGCAGGAACAGAGGATGTGAGAGGCTGCGGCAGTCACATGTGGAGGGTTGAGTGTCGGCTTCAACGGCAAAGATTGCTGTTGTGCGAGGAATGTGCGGTCGATAGAGGTTGTTGCGGACTGTGAATGTTGCTAGCAGTTTGTTATCAGCTGTCGTCAGTTGTGCTTCCGAACCATAGGCGGGGAAGAAGATGTTCGCACCTTCCTTTTGGATTTGATGAACAGAAAGGAGATTGTGTCGTAGGTCAGGGTTATGGTAACCCCGGATCTGTCCACTTGGTGCTGCTGGAGATGTGAGAGTAGCGGAGTAGCGGCAAAGTGATGTCATTCCTTTCGTGGCACCGGTAATGGTTACTGGTGTCGCCAGTGGTGTGGTGATGTCAGCATCTTTGAGAGCATGAATAGCACATCCTGAGTCGAGAACTTGTTCGATGTAGAGGGAGTCCGGTGTTGCGAGAAGAGTCAGCGGAGGAGGTCCTCCATCTTGAACGGAAACTTGTGCGACGTCGAGAATGGAGGGATCGGATGCGGTGTCACTGTTCGTCTTGTCATTGTCTGACGCGGCGCGAGGTGGAAGGAGGCGAATAAGCACAGTTGCAACTGCGAAGATGATTACTGGAATCATGGTGGCCTTTCAACCAGGGCTAGAAACCTAGTGCTTTGATACTATGTCAGGATTTTGAGAAGGGGAAAGTACGACACCGGAAGCCTCGTGGCGCTGATTGGCTCAGGTTATGAGTTGATCAGGTTGGCAGTAACAAGTTCAAGAGGTGAGCGATGCGTGACAGACAGTTGACTGAGGATGGAAGCGATGACGATAGCGAGAGCAATGAAGGGAAATGATTGATTGATGGAGATAGCGGAAGCGAAAGTACACTGATCTAAGCTACCTTAAAGTAGTCTTCGCTAGGACCCCTGCGAGGTGGAAGCGCTAGTTCATGTTCTTCAAGAGACGTGTTGCGATGGTTTTGCCGCAGCGCGGCTTGTCGGGTTCCTCCGAGATTTTGGGACATGATAGTGTTGGCACACGGATCTTGGTTGTGCGTGTCCATTGAGATTTGTGCGGTTCTTTTATTGTGGGTGCTCGGATGTGTTCCAGTCCTTTTACTGGTTTCTCTTCTTTATTTCCGACATGGACTCGTGGTTCCGAGACAAGAACCGCATTCGCGGTTCTATCTTGCGAATCTCGTCATTTGGTGTGCACCCTTACTTTGGTTTGTGTGACCTGGCTTTGATTTCTGTGACCCGGCTTTGGTTGCTGTGAACCGGCTTTGGGTTCTGTGACTCGTCTTTGGTTTCTGTGACCCGGCTTTGGACCCTCTGTGACCCGGCTGTCAGGATGAGAGCCGCGTGGTGCGGTCCCGACGATGGTCTGATAGCCTCTAGTGGTTGACGTCTTCTGTTTTGGGCGAATCTGAGACTGAGCATGAGCTTTCTGGTCGGCTCAAGCTATGTGAGCAGGACTTTAGAGACAGTCAGTTTGCGAAGGGAATAACGTCATTTTGCGTTTTTTTTTTTAACATAGACATGATCACAACATTTATAGGGCTAGTCATGAGCTTTCCAACGCACCAAACCGCGCGAGATTTGGCCAAGCGTAGCTCAAGTTATGCTTGCCGAAGCGCAGGTCTCACCCACCACAGAAACGCCTAACGCCTCCATGGTGCGCACACGCTGTGGCGCCTTCCTTCACGTGCGAAGCGCCTTTCCCAAGGCGCAGGTCCACTTGCACGTGGTGTAGGGGTCCCCTGCACTGTTTCCACGCACCCTACCCACTTTTGGGTCGAGTTTGGTGATGGGGTGTGACGAGGTTCGAAACCTGTCCGCGGACCTGCAGTCAGAATTTTGACGAAGTCCCCGAGTAACAAAACGTACTACTGAGTTTCGGACGTCGAGCCAGGATTTTGGCTAAGTCCCTCAGTAACAACCTGCACTGCTGGATCCGGTGGATGATCCACCTGATCAGGCGGATCATCCACCGGACGCCTCGGCAGGCCTATCGGAGCATTTTCTCCACATGGTAATTTTGTTACTCGATCCGGTCGATTATCGACCGGATTTCGAGTCGCAGCCGGCTCCCAGAGCCGCTGCGCACACCCCAACTTTGGAAGGCCATATCTCCCTCGATACTTGTCTGATTCCGGCGAAACAACTTTCACCGGATTCAGCGACTCGTCAAATTTACGGGGCAATCCTCCATTTTAGGATCCAAGCAATTGTCGAGTCGCCAGATCCGCCGGAGCGGAGTTTTCACTTTCCGGCGGCTCGTCGGCGCCTCCCGGCGCCGCACTTGGGCATGCGGAGGGGCAATTTTTCAACACCGGCTTTGGTTTATGTGACCCAGCTTTGGTTTCTGTGACCCAGCTTTGGTTTCAGTGACCCGTCTTTGGTTTCTATGACCCGGTTTTGGTTTTTGTGACCCGGCGTTGGTTTCTGTGACCCGGCTTTGGTTTATGTGACCAGGCTTTGGTTTCTGAAGCCCGGCTTTGGTTTCTCTGACCCAGCTTTGGTTTCTGTAACCCTGCTTTGGTTTCTGTGACCCGGCTTTTGTTTATGTGACCCGGCTTTGGTTTCTATGACGCGGTTTTGGTTTCTGTGACCCGGCTTTGGTTTCCGTGAACTGGCTTTGGTTTCTGTGACCGGGCTTTGGTTTTTGTGACCTGGCTTTGGGTTCTGTGCCCCGGCTTTGATTTCCGTGACCCGGCTTTGGTTTCTGTGACCGGGCTTTGGTTTCTGTGACCTGGCTTTGGTTTCTGTGACCCGACTTTGGTTTCTGTGACCCGGCTTTGGTTTCTGTGACCCGGCTTTGGTTTCTTTGAATCGGCTTTGATTTCTGTAACCCGGTTTTTGTTTGTGTGACCCAGCATTGGTTTCTGTGACCCGGCTTTGGTGTTTGTGGACCGGCTTTGGTTTCTGTGATCCGGCTTTGGTTTATGTGACTTGGCCTTGGTTTATGTGACCCAGCTTTGGTTTCTAAGATCCAGCTTCTATTTTCTATGACCCGGCTTTCTGTGACCCGGCTTTGGTTTTTGTGACCCGGCTTTGGTTTCAGTAACCCGGCTTTGGAGTCTGTGACCCGGCTTTGGTTTCTCTGACCTGGCTTTGGTTTCTGTGACCCATCTTTGGTGTCTGTGACCTGGCTTTGGCTTGCTATGTCCCGGCTCTGGATTCTGTGACTCGGTTTTGGTTTATGTGAATTGGCTTTGGTTTTTGTGTCATGGCTTTGGTTTTTCTGACCTGGTTCTGGTTTCTGTGATCTGGCTTTGGTTTCTGTCACCTTGCTTTGGGTTGTGTGACCCAGCTTTGGTTTGTGTGACCCGGCTTTGGTTTCTGTGACCGGCTTTGGTTTATCAGACCCGGCTTTGGTTTCTGTGACCCGGCTTTGGTTTCTGTGACCCGGCTTTGGTTTCTGTGACCCGGCTTTTGTTTCTGTGACCCAGCTTTGGTTTCTGTGACCCAGTTTGGTTTCTGTGCCCCGGCTTTGGTTTCTGTGACCCGGCTTTGTTTTCTGTGACCCGGCTTTGGTTTCTATGACCCGGCGTTGGTTTCCGTTACCCGGCTTTGGTTTCTATGACTCGGCTTTGGTTTTGTGACCCGGCTTTGGTTTTTGTGACCTGGCTTTGGTTTCTGGGACCCGGCTTTGGTTTCTGTGACCCGGCTTTGGTTTCTATGACCTGGCATTGGTTTCTGTGACCCCGATTTGGTTTCTGTGACCTGGCTTTGGTTTCTGTGACCGGGGTTTGGTTCTGTGACCTGGCTTTGGTTGCTGTGACCCGGCTTTGGTTTCTATGATCCGGCTTTGGATTCTGTGACCCGGCTTTGGTTTCTGTGACCCGGCTTTGGTTTCTGTGACCCGGCTTTGGTCTCTGTGGACCGGCTTTGGTTTCTGTGACCCGGCTTTGGTTTCTGTGACCCGGCTTTGATTTCTGTGACCCGGCTTTGGTTTCTGTGACCCGACTTTGGTTTCTGTGACCCGGCTTTGGTTTCTGTGACTTGGCTTTTGTTTCTGTGACCCAGCTTTGGTTTCTAAGACCCGGCTTTTAGCTTCTATGACCCAGCTTTGGTTTGTGTGACACGGCTTTGGCTTCAGAGACTCGGCCCTGGTTTCTGTGACCCGGCTTTGGTTTCTCTGACCCGGCTTTCGTTTCTGTGACCCGGCTTTGGTTTCTGTGACCTGGCTGCGGTTTGCTATGTTCCGGCTCTGGATTCTGTGACTCGGCTTTGGTTTTTGTCACATGGCTCTGGTTTTTGTGACCTGGTTCTGGTTTTTGTGATCTGGCTTTGGTTTCTGTCACCTGGCTTTGGTTTTTGTGACCCGGCTTTGGTTTCTATGATCCGGCTTTGGTTTGTGTGACCGGCTTTGGTTTCTGTGACCCGGCTTTGTTTTCTGTGACCCGGTTTTGGTTTCTTTGACCCGGCTTTGCTTTTTGTGACCCGGCTTTGGTTTCTATGACCCGGTTTTGGGTTCTGTGACCCAGCTTTAGTTTATGTGACCCGGCTTCGGTTTCTGTGACCCAGCTTTAGTTTATGTGACCCGGCTCTGGTTTCTGTGACCCGGTTTTGCTTTCTGTGACCCAGCCTTGGTTTGTGTGACCCGCCTTTGGTTTCTGTGACCCGGCTTTGGTTTCTCTGACCCGGCTTTGGTTTCACTGACCCGGCTTTCATTTCTTCGATCCAGTTTTGGTTTCTATGACCGGCTTTGGTTTTGTGACCCGGCTTTGGTTTTTGTGACCTGGATTTGGTTTCTGGGACCCGGCTTTGGCTTCTGTGACCTGGATTTGGTTTCCATGACCCGGCTTTGGTTTCTGTGACCCCGCTTTGGTTTCTATGACCGGGCTTTGATTTCTGTGACCCGGCTTTGGTTCTGTGACCTGGCTTTGGTTGCTGTGACCCAGCTTTGGTTTCTATGATCCGGCTTTGGATTATGTGACCCGGCTTCGGTTTCTGTGACCTGGCTTTGGTTTCTATGACCGGGCTTTGGTTTCTGTGCTCCGGCTTTGGTTCCTTGACCCGGCTTTGGTTTCTATGACCCGGCTTTGGTTTCTGTGAGCCGGCCTTGGTTTCTGTGACCCGGCTTTGGTTTATGTGACCCGGCTTTGGTTTTTGTGACCCGGCTTTGGTTTCTATGGCCCGGCTTTGTTGTCTGTGACCCGGCTTTGGTTTATGTGACTTGGCTTTGGTTTCTGTGACACATTTTTGGTTTCTGTGACCTGACTTTGGTTCTGTGGCCCGGCTTTGGTTTCTGTGACCCGGATTTGGTTTCTGTGATCCGGGTTTCGTTTCTCTGACCTGGCTTTGGTTTCTGTGACCCGGCGTTGGTTTGTGTGACCCGGCTTTGCTTTCTGTGACCCGGCTTTGTTTTCCGGGACTCGGCTTTTGTTTATGTGACCCGGCTTTGGTTTCTGTGACCGGCTTTGGTTTCTGTGACCCGGCTTTGGTTTTGGTGACCCGGCTTTGGTTTTTGTGACCGGGCTTTTTTTTCTGTGACCTGGCTTTGGTTTCTGTGACCCAGCTTTGGTTATTGTGACCCGGCTTTGGTTTCTGTGACCCAGCTTTGGTCTCTGTGAACCCGCGTTGGTTTGTGTGACCCAACTTTTGTTTGTGTGACTCGGCTTTAGCTTGTGTGACCCGGCTCTGGTTTCTGTGACCCGGTTTTGGTTTTTGTGACCCGGCTTTGGCTTCTCTGACCCGGCTTTGGTTTCTCTGACCCAGCTTTTGTTTATGTGACCCGGCTTTGGTTTCCGTGACCTTGCTTTGGTTTCTGTGACCCGGCTTTGGTTTCTATGACCCGGCTTTGGTTTTGTGACCCGGCTTTGGTTTTAATGTCCCGGCTTTGGTTTCTGGGACCCGGCTTTGGTTTCTGTGACCCGGGTTTGGTTTCTGTGACCCGGCTTTGGTTTCTGTGACCCGGCTTTGGTTTCTATGACCCGGCTTTGGTTTTGTGACCCGGCTTTGGTTTTAATGTCCCGGCTTTGGTTTCTGGGACCCGGCTTTGGTTTCTGTGACCCGGGTTTGGTTTCTGTGACCCGGCTTTGGTTTCTAGGACCCTGCTTTGGTTTATGTGACCTGGCTTTGGTTTCTGTGACCCGGCTTTGGTTTTGTGACCTGGCTTTGGTTGCTGTGACCCGGTTTATGTTCATGTGATCCGGCTTTGGTTTCTGTGACCCGGGTTTGGTTTCTCTGACCCGGATTTGGTTTCTATGACCGGGATTTGCTTTCTGTGCTCCGGCTTTGGTTCGTCTACCTGGCTTTGGATTCTGTGATCTGGCTTTGGTTTCTGTGATCCGACTTTGGTTACGTCGTAATTGCGCCCTAGTTGCGCCCTAGTTGCGTCATAGTTGCGTCCTAGTTGCACCCTAGTTGCGCCCTAGTCGCGCCCTAGTTGCGCCATAGTTACGCCCTAGTTGCGCCCTAGTTGCACCCTACTTGCGCCCATATTGTACCCTACTTGCGCCCTACTGGCACCCTACTTGCACCCTAGTTGTGTCTGAGTTGGGCACTAGCTACGCCCTAGTTGTGTCCTAGTTGCGCCCTAGTTGCGTCCTAACTTGTGCCCTACTTGCACACTAGTTGCGCCTTAGTTGCGCCTTAGTTGTGCCAAACTCGCACACTAGTTGCACCCTAGTTGCGCCCTAGTTGCGCCCTAGTTGCGCCCTAGTTGCGCTCTAGTTACGCCCTGGTTGCATCCTACTTGTGCCCTCGTTGCGCCCTAGTTGCACTCTAGTTGCACCCTACTTGCGCTCTAGTTGCACCCTACTTGCGCCCAAGTTACGCCTAAGTTGCGCCCTAGTTGGGCTCAACTTGCAAACTAGTTGCACGACTGGCGACTTGCGACTTGCGGCGCCGCGTCCTCTGCTGCGGCAAGCGCAGCTCGCCCCACCTGCAGCCCTTCCTCGTTGATGGCGTACTTGTTCAACGACTGGCTCATTAGGTTCAGAGGGCCCTCTTTACTAACCTGCACAATCACATACAGAGGCAAGTTCCAAGGTTTCCTGTTCACAAGAGCCAGAAAAAATGCATCTTTGCTCAGCTGGACATTCATGCATGGCGTTGTGTTGCACGGAAAATCACTGTGTGGCATGGGGTGGCATGGTGTGGCGGGGATGGACGGGTCGGACCGGGCACGGCGAGGCGGGGCGGGGCAGGGCGCAGCAGGACGGAGCGCGGAGGGACGAGGCGGGGCAGGGCGGAACAGGACAGGGTGGAGCAGGAAGGGGAGGGGCGGGGCCAGACGGGGCCGGGCGTTGTGCGGTGGTGCCGGACAGGTCCAGGTGTGGCCAGAGAGGGCTAGACGGCGAGGAGCGGTGGTCAGTGACAGGGTGCAGAGAGGCAGGATGAGCCAGGCCAGGCCAGATGTGCCATAGTTGCGTCCTAGTTGCGTCTTACTTGCGCCTCACTTGCGCCCTAGTTGCACCCTAGTTGCGCCATACTTGCACCCTAGTTGCACCCTAGTTGCGCCCTAGTTGCGTCCTGAGTGCGCGCCCTAGTTGCGCACAAGTTGCACCCTACTTGCGCCCTGCTTCTATCCTACTTGCGCCCTATTTGCGCCTCAGTTGGGCACTAGCTACACCCCAGTTGTACCATAGTTGCGTCCTAGTTGCATCCTACTTGTACCCTATTTGCGCCCTAGTTGCACCTTAGTTTCACCATAGTTGCGCCGTAGTTGCGTCCTAGGTGCGCCCTAGTTGCGCCCTAGTTGCGCCCTAGTTGTGCCCTAGTTGCGCCCTAGTTGCGCCCAAGTTACGCCATAGCTGCACCCTAGTTTCCCCCGGTTGCTCCCTAATTGCGCCCTAGTTGTGTCCTAGTTGTGCCTTAGTTGCGCCCTAGTTGCGTCCTACTTGTGCCCTACTTGCGCCCTAGTTGCGCCTTTGTTGCACCCTAGTTACACCTTAGTTGCACCCTAGTTACGCCCTTGTTGCGCCCTAGTTGCGCCCTAGTTGCGCCCTAGTTACGCCCTAGTTGTAACCTAGTTGTTTCCTTGTTACGCCCTTGTTGCGCCCTCGTTGCGCCCTCGTTGCGTCTTAGTTGCGCCCTAGTTGCGCCCTAGTTGTGCCCTAGTTGCGCCCTAGTTACGCCCTAGTTGTAACCTAGTTGTTTCCTTGTTACGCCCTTGTTGCGCCCTCGTTGCGCCCTCGTTGCGTCTTAGTTGCGCCCTAGTTGCGCCCTAGTTGTGCCCCACTTGCGCCGTAGTTGCGCCCTACTTGTTCCCTACTTGGACCCTATTTATGCCCTAGTTTCACCCTAGTTGCACCCTACTTGCATCCTAGTTGTGCCCTAATTGCACCCGAGGTGCGCCCTAGTTGCGTCCTAGTTGTGCCCTACTTGTTCCCTACTTGGACCCTATTTATGCCCTAGTTTCACCCTAGTTGCACCCTACTTGCATCCTAGTTGTGCCCTAATTGCACCCGAGGTGCGCCCTAGTTGCGTCCTAGTTGTGCCCTAGTTGCGCCCTAGTTGCTTATAGTTACGCCCTACTTGCACCCTAGTTACGCCCTAGTTGCGCCCTAGTTGCGCCCTAGTTGCGCCCCATTTGCGCCCTAGCCGCACCCTAGTTGCACTCTAGTTGCACCCTAGTTGCGCCCTTGCCGCACCCAACTTACGCCCTTAATACACCCTCGTTGCGCCCTACTGGCACCCTACATGCACCCTAGTTGTACCTTAGTTGAGCACTAGCTTCGCCCTAGTTGTGCCCTAGTTGCGCCCTAGTTGTGTCATACTTGCACCCTCCTTGCGCGCTAGTTGCGCCTTAGTTGCACCTTAGCTGCACCGAACTTGCGCACCAGTTGCACCGTAGTTGCACCCTAGTTGCGCCCTAGTTGTGCCCTAGTTGCGCTCTAGTTGCGCCCTGGTTGCACCCTACTTGCGCCCTAGTTGCGCCCTAGTTGCGCTCTAGTTGCACCCTACTTGCGCCCAAGTTGCGCCTAAGTTGCGCACTAGTTGCGCCCAACTTGTAAACTAATTGCAC
>SZWC01001497.1:144869-175200 GCA_023375785.1 Penium margaritaceum
AAGCTGAAAAAAATCAGTTGCATCGCTCTGCCTCTCTACCGCATCAGCTCCACCTGCCGCACCGTGCCTCATCTCCGCTCTCTCCGCTCGCGTCGCCCTCTGCCTCCCGTCTTCTCCATCATCAGCCCTCGGTCCTCGTCTTCATTCGCCTCCATCGTTTCTCCTCCTCCTCGCTCCAGTCGTCTCAGCTTCATCAGCCGCCAGTGCCTTCCTCATCTCCGACATCAGCATCATTCGTGCCGCCTCCGCATCGCCTCCTCCTCATCATCAGCATCCTCGCGTTGCCATCAATCATCAGCATCAGCATCATCAGCATCGCTTTATCGCGCACGTGGTTTCGCCCCTGCGCCCACTTATCAATCAATTGCTTCATCCGCTTCCGTAAATCGCTTTCATCCTGGCACAAGGATCCGCCCGGTCGAATCGCCTTTTTCCGCGACGACCTGCGCCCACGCCAAACCTTCCAGCAGCGCACGTGGTTCCGCCCCTGCGCCCACTGATCAATCAATCGTTTTCCTTCAGCTTCCATCATCAGCTTGGCACAAGGATCCGCCCGGTCGCATCGCCTTTTTGCGACGACCTGCGCCCACGCCATAACTTCGCAGCGCACGTGGTTTTGCCCCTGCGCCCACTCGTCCATCAATCGTTTCCTCCGCTTCAGCACCAACTTCAGCCCAGCACAAGGATCCGCTCGGTCGCATCGCTCGAATCGCGACGACCTGCGCCCACGCCAAAACTTCCATCAGCGCACGCGGTCCGCCCCTGCGCCCACTTCATCATCCGTCATTCCTCCGCCATCATCCGCCTCTATCACTCACTCTGCACACAGATCCGCCCGGTCGCATCGCCCACTCCGCGACGACCTGCGCCCAAGCTGAAACTTCCATCTACGCAAGTGGCTTCACCCCTGCACTCACTCCATCATCATCACCTCCCACTCCAGCAGTCATCATCAGCACCTGTGAACGACACAAGCTAGCTGCCAGTTTCCGCAGCAGCCTGTTTCCACGCCTGAAGCAGATCCCTCACAATCACATTGGCGCCCGCCATCTCTCTGTCACATCCTGCTCGCCTAATCCAACTTGCGTGCCTGGTCTCTCCTCTGCACATACTCCATCCTCCATTGCTCACTCCTCCACTGCCCTGTCATCGTCATCTTCAAAAGGCTTCAAATCCCTCCCTGCGTCACCCTGTCACAAATGGCGGCCAAGGAAGACCTCTAGGCGACGAAGTCTTTGGTGGAGGCATGGAAAACCCATCAACCAAGGAACTGGCGAACTCGCTCACAGAATTCCCATTCTCCACTTCAATGATGCAGGCGAAGCCAACTATGATGAATGGCTTGCTGCACTTGAACTACATGCAGATGTGAGCTTCGCCACCCTTGAACTCTGGGACATCTTCAGCAAACAACGAGATTACTTCCACGTTGACTTATCTACTCTCAACTTTCGGCAATACTGGAGCAACTACTTCCTTGCCGAGTATCAAGCCCTGGTCATCTTGTACCTCACCACCGACCGTCCATTCCACTCCATTCTTCAGGCCTATGATCCTTGCTCAAGTGACATCTCCAGTCTCATGAGCAACATACGCCGTGAATGCAGACTCAGACGAGGACATCGATGGAGAGCAAGTCAACCAGAAAGAATCACCGTGGAAGACCTCCCTGAGATCCCAGACATGCCTCCTCTCCACCTTCTACCCAGTCCACCCACATCCTCATCCCGCTAAAAGCAGAAGTGGTGGTACTGTCTCTAACCCTGGACATACAATATGCACTGAGTCAGTTTCAAAGGGGGGTGTCGGAATATCCTTAAGAAACAGACTCAGTGCAGAAGTACAGTCCGAGGAAATCCCTTCTCAATAACGGTTCAGGTCCCGCCACCGAACCACCTTGACCAACGGGCCTCTGGTCGCTCGACCGTTCGGACCCCACTGTCAAGATATCCCCTAATAACATGACACCTGTCACTCGCGTTCAGCTAGCAAAAAGAAGCCGTTATGTAGTACTCTTTGTCCTGTTCTGACCTTTAATACCGAGGATGTTCATTCCCTCGAGTTAACCAGAACAGTTCTGCCCATCCTGTTCCCCCTTGGTTCCGCGGCTTCGCCGCCGTGTCTTCGCTCTGCCCGTTCCCCGCATTTCCTACCTTCGCCAACTCTCAACGCTTCGCTCCGTCACTCTTGTTCCTTTGCTCAGCTCTTACGCTCCGCCAACCATCACTCCTCTTGCTAGATCTCTCTCTCTCACATCAACATGTCTACCTTCGGTACCTCGCGTCTCAGCCTCTATCAAGCCCGTGCGACTAACTCCTCGGACCGCTCTTGCCTACGTCACTCTGCTGACGTACATTTGCATGTTCCGATGCTTCTGCTTGCTTCTGCTGCCGCTCCTCTCGTTGCTGCATTCTTCTGACAGGCGCAACTAGGACGCAACTATAGCGCAACTAGGGCGCAATCAGGGCGCAACTAGGGCGCAATTAGGGTGCAACTGGGGGCAACTAGGGCGCAACTGGGGCGCAACTAGGGCGCAACTAGGGCGCAATGAGGCCGCAACGAGGACGTAACTAGGGCGCAACTAGGGCGTAACTAGGGTGCAACTAGGGCGCAACTAGGGTGCAACTAGGGCGCAACTAGGGTGCAACTAGGGTGCAAGTTGGGCGCAACTAGGACGCAACTATGGCGCAACTAGGGTACAAGTAGGATGCAACTAAGGACGCAACTAGGGGACAACTAGGGCGTAGCTAGTAGCCAACTGAGGCACAACTAGGATGCAAGTAGGCGCATATAGGGTGCAAGTAGGCCGCAACTAGGGCACAACTAGGACGCAACTAGGACACAACTAGGGCGCAACTAGTGCGTAACTAGGGTGTAACTAGGGTGCAATTAGGGCGCACCTAGGGCGTGACTAGGGTTCCCAGGCGCAACTATGGCGCAACTAGGAGGCAACTAGTGTGCAACTAGGGCGCAACTAGGACGCAACTAGGGCACGACTAGGGCGCAACTAGGGCACGACTAGGGCGCAACTATAGAGCCACTAGTGCGCAACTAGGGCACAACTAGGGCGCGACCAGGGCGCGACTAGGGCGCGACTTGGGCGCAACTAGGACGCAACTAGGGCGCAACTAGGGTGCAACTAGGGCGCAATTAGGGCGCAACTGGGGGCATCTAGGGAGCAACTAGGGCGCAACTAGGGCGCGACTAGGACGTGTCTAGGGCGCGAATTGGGCGCAACTATGGTGCAACTAGGGTGCAACTAGGGCGCAATTAGGACGCAACTGGGGGCAACTAGGCCGCAAATAGGACGCAACTAGGGCGCAACTTGGGACCGCGACTGGGACCAGGACTGGGACCGGGTCTGGGACCAGGACTGGAACCGAGACTGGGACCGGGAGTGGGACCAGGACTTGGGCCGGGACTGGGACCAGGACAGGGACTGGGACAGGGACTGGGACTGGGACTTGGACTGGGACTAGGACTGGGACTAGGACTGGGACTAGGACTGGGACTGGGACTGGGAATGGGACTGGAATTGGGACAAGGACTGGGACTGACTCGGACTTGGACTCGGACTTGGACTCGGACTCGGACTCGGACTCACACTCGGACTCGGACTCGGACTCGGACTTGGACTCGGACTGGGACTCGGTCTGGGACTTGGACTGGGACTCTAACTGGGACTCGGACTAGGAGGCGGACTGGGACTCGGACTGGGACTCGGACTGGGACTCGGACTGGGACTCGGACTGGGACTCGGACTGGCATTGGCACTGGCACTGGCAGCGGCACTGGCACTGGCACTCGTACTGGCACTGGCACTGGGACTGGGACCGGGACGGGGACCGGGACTGGGACCGAGACTGGGACCGGGACTGGGACCGAGACTGGGACCGGGACTGGGACCGAGACTGGGACCGGGACTGGGACCGAGACTGGGACCGGGACTGGGACCGAGACTGGGACCGGGACTGGGACCGAGACTGGGACCGGGACTGGGACCGAGACTGGGACCGGGACTGGGACCGAGACTGGGACCGGGACTGGGACCGAGACTGGGACCGGGACTGGGACCGAGACTGGGACCGGGACTGGGACCGAGACTGGGACCGGGACTGGGACCGAGACTGGGACCGGGACTGGGACCGAGACTGGGACCGGGACTGGGACCGAGACTGGGACCGGGACTGGGACCGAGACTGGGACCGGGACTGGGACCGAGACTGGGACCGGGACTGGGACCGAGACTGGGACCGGGACTGGGACCGAGACTGGGACCGGGACTGGGACCGAGACTGGGACCGGGACTGGGACCGAGACTGGGACCGGGACTGGGACCGAGACTGGGACCGGGACTGGGACCGAGACTGGGACCGGGACTGGGACCGAGACTGGGACCGGGACTGGGACCGAGACTGGGACCGGGACTGGGACCGAGACTGGGACCGGGACTGGGACCGAGACTGGGACCGGGACTGGGACCGAGACTGGGACCGGGACTGGGACCGAGACTGGGACCGGGACTGGGACCGAGACTGGGACCGGGACTGGGACCGAGACTGGGACCGGGACTGGGACCGAGACTGGGACCGGGACTGGGACCGAGACTGGGACCGGGACTGGGACCGAGACTGGGACCGGGACTGGGACCGAGACTGGGACCGGGACTGGGACCGAGACTGGGACCGGGACTGGGACCGAGACTGGGACCGGGACTGGGACCGAGACTGGGACCGGGACTGGGACCGAGACTGGGACCGGGACTGGGACCGAGACTGGGACCGGGACTGGGAGATGGAGTGGGACCGGGACTGGGACCGGGCTGGGACCAGGACTTGGACTGGGACTGGGACTGGGACTAGGACTAGGATTGGGACTGGGACTGGGACTCGGACTCGGACTTGGACTCGGACTCGGTCTCAGACTGGGACTCGGACTCAGATTGGGACTCGGACTGGGACTCGGACTGGGACTCGGACTGGGACTCGGACTAGGACTCGGACTGGGACTCAGACTGGGACTCGGACTGGGACTCGGACTGGGACTTGGACTGGGACTTGGATTTGACTCGGACTGGGACTCGAACTGGGACTCGGACTCGCACTGGCATTAACACTAGCACTGGCACTAGCGCTGGTACTGGCACTGGCACTGGCACTGGTACTGGCACTGGCACTTGCACTGGCACTGGCACTGGCACTGGCACTGGCACTAGCACAAGCACTGGCACTGGCACTGGCACCAGGACTGGGACGGGGACTGGGACTGGGACAAGGACTGGGACTGGGACTCGGACTCGGACTGGGACTCGGACTCGGACTGGGACTCGGACTGGTACTGGGACTGGCACTTGCACTGGCACTGGCACTGGCACTGGCACTGGCACTAGCACAAGCACTGGCACTGGCACTGGCACCAGGACTGGGACGGGGACTGGGACTGGGACAAGGACTGGGACTGGGACTGGCACTAGGACTTTGACTGGGACTGGGACTGGGACTTGGACGGGAACTAGGACTAGGACTGGGACTGGGACAGGGACTAGGATTGGGACTGGGACTATGACTGGGACTGGGACTGTGGCTGGGACAGGGACTGGGACTGGGACTGGGACGGGGACTGGGACTCGGACTGGGAATGGGACTGGGACTGGGACTAGGACTGGGACAAGGACTGGGACTGGGACTGGGACATGGATTGGGACTTGGACTGGGACTGGGAGTGGGGCTGGGATTGGGGTTGGGACTGGGATTGGGACTGGGAGTGTGACTGGGACTGGGACTGCGACTGCGACTGGGACTGTAACTGGGACTGGGACTGGGACTGGGACTGGGATTGGGACTGGGACTAGGAATGGGACAAGGACTGGGACTGGGACTGGGACTGGGACTAGGTCTTGGACTTGGACAGCGCCTGGGACTTGGACTAGGACTGGGACTGGGATTGGGACTGGGACTAGGACTGGGACTGTTACTGGGACTGGGACTCAGGCTGGATCTGGGACTGGGACTGGGACTGGGACTGGGACTGGGACTTGGACTGGGACTAGGAGTCGGACTTGGACTCGGACTTGAACTCGGACTTGGACTCGGACTTAGACTCGGACTCGGACTCTGACTCCGACTGGGAATCCGACTGGGACTCGGACTGGACTTGGACTGGGACTCGGACTAGGACTCGAACCGTGACTCGGACTGGGACTCGGACTAGGACTCGGACTGGGACTCGGACTGGGACTCGGACTGGGACTCCGACTGTGACTCAGACTAGGACTCGGACTGGCACTGGCACTGGCACTGGCACTGGCACTGGCACTGGCACTAGAACTGGCACTACCACAGGCACTGGCACTGACACTGGCACTGGCACTAGCACTGGCACTGGCACTGGCACATGCACTCGCACTGGCACTGGCATTGGCACTGACACTGGCACTGGCACTGGCACTGGCAGTGACACTGGTACTTGCCCTCGCACTGGCACTGGGCGTAAGGAAGGCACAACTAGGGCGCAATTAGGGCGCAAGTAGGGCGCAAGTAGGGCGCAAGTAGGGCGCAAGTAGGGCGCAAGTAGGACACAAGTAGGACGCAAGTAGGGTACAAGTAGGGCGCAACTAGGACGCAACTAGGGCGCAAGTAAGGCGCAAGTAGGATGCAAGTAGGGTGCAACTAGGGTGCAACTATGACGCAACCAGGGTGCAAGCAGGACGTAACAAGGGCGCAACTAGGGTGCAACGAGGGTGTAAGTTAGGTGCAACTAGGGCACAACTAGGGGCACAACAAGGATGCAACTATGGTGCAACTATAGCGTAGCTACTGCCTAATTGAGGGGCAACTCGGACGTAACTAGGGCGCAAGTCCGGTATAAGTAGGGTGCAAGTAGGGTGCAACTAGGGCACAAGTAGGGTGCAAGTATGGCACAAGTAGGCGGAAGTAGGACGTAACTAGGGTGCAACTAGGGTGCAACTAGGGCGTAGCTAGTGTCCAATTGAGGCACAACTAGGACACAACTAGGGCGTAAGTAGGGCGCAAGTAGGGCGCAAGTAGGGCGCAACTATGGCGCAAGTAGGTCACAAATCTGATGCAACTAGGGCGCAATTAGGGCGCAACTAGAGCGCAAGTATGACGCAAGTAGGACGCAAGTAGGACGCAAGTATAGCGCATGTAGGGCGCAAGTCTATGTTTCTCTCGACTCTCGACGCTGCGTACTGGGTTGATGGTCGGCGTGTCGATATCGACCTGGTGTCGAGGTCGGCGGACGCATCCCCCGTCGCCAATACTTAACAAATTTTCCTACTTTCTTCTGCAGCGGACGTTGATTCCCATTTGTTTTGCTGTTCCTGATGCCCTGGGAACTGCAAACGGTTCGCCGACAAACCTGGTATGTCAACCCCTCCATGTTTTCCTTTCCTCTGTCAACCGGTAAATGGTGGACACTTGACGGTAGAGGATGGACGGAAGAGGATGGACGGTAGATGATGGACGATAGAGGCTGGACTGTTGACCTTGGACAGTAGACGCGCTAGACGCTGGGCAGTTGACGCGCTAGACACTAGACGTCGGACAGTGGACACGACGACAGTGGACAGTAGACGCGGTGACAGTGGACAAAAAGCGGTGGACAAGAGGTGCTGAACACGAGCGGTAATATTTTAACTGTCACGTGAGGCGGCAGGGAGCCTGTCGTGACCTGTCCTCTTTTTTTTTCGGGGTTGGGAACTGGCACCGAAGCAAGATAGGCTACGGACCTGGGAAAAGTGCAATCAACAGATTAAAGACTATGATGCTGTAAGTTCCATGAGGAGTGAATGGAAACAAAATCTGTGGGTGGATTTGAATTAGGAACATAAAACGTGACATGAATGCCAAGTTTCGGGTCAACTAGGGCGCAACTAGGGCGCAAGTAGGGCACAAGTAGGACACAACTAGGGTGCAACTAGTGTATAATTAGGGCATAGCTAGTTCCCAACAGAGGCGCAACTAGGGCACAAGTACGGTGCAAGTAGGCCGCAAGTAGGGTACAACGAGCGCGCAACTAGGGCGTAACTAGGGTGGAACTAGGGCGCAACTAGGGCGCAACTAGGGCACAAGTACGGTGCAAGTAGGCCGCAAGTAGGGTACAACGAGCGCGCAACTAGGGCGTAACTAGGGTGGAACTAGGGCGCAACTAGGGCGCAACTAAGGTGCAAGTAGGGCGCAACTAGGGTGCAACTAGGGCACAAGAAGGGCGCAAGTACAACGCAACTAGGACGCAACTAGGACACAACTAGGGCGTAGCTAGTGCTCAACTGAGGCGCAACCAGGGCGCAAGCATGGCGCCAGTAGGGCATAAGTAGGGTGCAATGAGGGCGCAAGAAGGGCGCAACTAGGGCGCAACTAGAGCGCAACTAGGATGTAACTAGGGCACAAGTAGGGCGTAACTAGTGCGTAAGTAGGGCGCAAGTATGGCGCAATTAGGGCGCAACTAGGGCACAACTAACGCGCAACTAGGCCACCACTAGGGCGCAAGTTGGCTGCAACTAGGGCGCAACTAGGGCGCAACTAGGGCGCAACTAGGGCACAACTAGGACGCAACTAGGGCGCATCTAAGGTGCAACTAGGGCGCAACTATGACGCAACTAGGGCGCAACTAGGGTACAACTAGGGCGCAACTAGGGCGCAACTAGGGCGCAACTAGGGTGTAAATAGGACGCAATGAGTGAGCAACGAGGGTGCAAGAAGGGCGCAACGAGGGCGCAACTATGGTGTAACTAGGGCACAACTAGGGCGCAACTAGGGCGCAACCAGGGCACAACTAGTGTGCAATTAGTTTACAAGTTGGGCGCAACTAGTGCGCAACTTAGGCGCAACTTGGGCGCAAGTAGGGTGTAACTAGAGCGCAACTAGGGCGCAACTAGGTCGCAAGTAGGGTGCAACCACGACGTAACTAGAGCGCAACTAGGGCACATCTAGGGCGCATCTAGGGCGCAACTAGGGTGCAACTAGTGCGCAAGTTCGGCGCAACTAAGGCGAAACTAAGGAGCAACTAGCGCGCAAGTAGGGCGCAAGTATGACGCAACTAGGGCGCAACTAGGGCACAACTAGAAAAAGCTAGTGCCCAACTAAGGGACAACTAGGGTGCAAGTAGGGTTCCACTAGGGTGCAAGTAGGGTGTGATAAGGACGCAAGTAGGGTGCAACTAGGGCGCAACTAGGGCGCGACTAGGACACAACTAGGGCGCGACTAGGGTGCAACTAGGGCGCAACTAGGGCACAAATAGGGCGCAACTAGGACGCAAGTAGGGCGTAACTAGAAGCAACTAGGGCGCAACTTGGGCGTAAATAGGACGCAACTAGGCCGCAACTAGGGCACAATTAGGGAGCAACTAGGGTGCAACTAGGATGCAACTAGGGTGCAACTAGGGCACAAGTAGAGCCTAAGTAGGGCACAAGTAGGGCGTAACTACGGTGCAATTGGGGCACAACTAGGGCGCAACTAGGGTGCAACTAGGGCACAAGTAGAGCCTAAGTAGGGCACAAGTAGGGCGTAACTACGGTGCAATTGGGGCACAACTAGGGCGCAACTAGGGTGCAACTAGGGCACAACGAGGGCGCAACGAGGGTGCAACAAGGGCGTAACAAGGACACAACTAGGGAGCAACTAGGGCGCAACTAGGGTGCAACTAGGGCGCAATTAGGGTGCAACTAGGGCGCAACTAGGGCGCAACGAGGGTGCAACAAGGGCGTAACAAGGACACAACTAGGGAGCAACTAGGGCGCAACTAGGGTGCAACTAGGGCGCAATTAGGGTGCAACTAGGGCGCAACTAGGGCGCAACTAAGGCGCAACTAGGGCGCAAGAAAGGCGCAACTAGGGCGCAAGTAGGACACAAGTAGGGCGCAACTAGGGCGCAACTAGGGTACAACTAGGGCGTAGCTAGTGTCCAACTGAGGTTCAACTAGGGCGCAAGTAGGGCGTCAATAGGGCGTAAGTAGGGTGCAATAAGGGCGTAAGAAGGACGCAACTAGGGCGCAACAAGGATGCATCTAGGGCGCAAGTAGGGTGCAACTAGGGCGCGACTAGGGCGCAAGTAGGGCGCGGGTAGGGTGTAACTAGGGCACAACTAAGGCACAACTAGGGCGCAACTAGGGCGCAACTAGGGCGCAACTAGGACGCAACAAGGGCGCAACTAGGGTGCCACTAGGACGCAAGTAGGGCGCAACTAGGACGCAACAAGGGCGCAACTAGGGCAAAAGTAGCGTGCAACAAGGGCGCAATGAGGGCGTAACTAGGGCACAACTAGGGCGCAACTAGGTTGCAACTAGGGCGCAACTAGGGTGGAACTAGGGCGCAACTAGGGTGCAACTAGTGTGCAAGTTGGGCGCAACTAGGGCGTAACTAAGGCACAACTAGGGTACACGTAGGAAGCAACTAAGGACGCAACTAGGGGAGAACTAGGGCGTAGCTAGTGCCCAGCTGAGGCGCAACTAGGGCGCAAGTAGGCGCCTGTAGGATGCAAGTAGGGTGCAACTAAAGCACAACTAGGATGCGACTAGGACACAACTAGGGCGCAACTAATGTGTAACTGGGGTGTAACTGGGGTGCAAGTAGGGTGCACCTAGGGCGTAACTAGGACGCCCGGGCGCAACTAGGGCGCAACTAGGAGGCAACTAGGGCGCAACTAGGGCGCAACTAGGACGCAACTAGGGCACGACTAGGGTGCAACTAGGGCACAACTAGGGCGCACTTATGGTCCAACTAGTGCGCAACTAGGGCGCAACTAGGGTACGACCAGGGCGCGACTAGGGCGCGACTTGGGCGCAACTAGGGCGCAACTCGGGCGCAACTAGGGCGCAACTAGGGCGCAATTAGGGCGCAACTGGGGAATCTAGTGCGTAACTAGGGTGCAACTAGGGCGCAACTAGGGCAAAACTAGGGCGCAACTAGGGCGCAACAAGGGCGTAACTAGGGTATAACTAGTACGCAAATAGAGCGCAAATAGGGCGCGACTAGGGCGCGACTGGGGCGCAACTTGGGCGCAACTAGGGCGCAACTAGGGCGCAACTAGGGTGCAATTAGGATGCAAGTGGGGACAACTAGGCCGCAACTATGGCGCAACTTGGGCACAACTAGGGCGCAACTAGGACGCAACTAGGGCGCAACTAGGGCGCAACTAGGGCGCAACTAGGGCGAAACTAGGGCGTAACTAGGGCGCAACTAAGGCACAACTAGGGCACAAATAGGGCACAATTAGGAGATAACTAGGGTGAAACTAGGGTACAACTAGGGCGTAGCTAGTGCCCAACTGAGGCGCAACTAGGACGCAAGTACGGTACAAGTAGGGCACAAGTAGGTTGCAACTTGTGCGCAACCAGGGCGCAACTAGGACGTAGCTAGGGTTCAACTAGGGCGCAAGCAGGGCACACCTAGGGTGCAAGTAGGGTGCAAATAGGGTTCAACTATGGCGCAATTAGGGCGCAAGGAAGACACAACTAGGGTGCAACTAGGGCACAATTAGGGCGTAGCTAATGTCCAACTGAGACGCAACTAAGGTGCAAGCAGGGCGCCAGTAGGGTGTGAGTAGGGTGCAATAAGGGCCCAAGAAGGGCGCAACTAGGGTGCAACTAGGGCACAATTAGGGCGTAGCTAATGTCCAACTGAGACGCAACTAAGGTGCAAGCAGGGCGCCAGTAGGGTGTGAGTAGGGTGCAATAAGGGCCCAAGAAGGGCGCAACTAGGGTGCAACTAGGGCGCAACTAATACGCAACCACGGTGCAAGTAGGGCGCAACTATGGTGCAACTAGGGCGCAACTAGGACGCAACTAGGGTGCAACTAGGGCGTAACTAGGGTGCAACTAGAGCGCAAGTAGGGCGCAACTAGGGCGCAACTAGGACCCAACTAGGGCGCAACTAGGGCGCAAAGAGGGCGCAACTAGGGTACAACTAGGACGCAACAATGGCGCAACGAGAGGCAACTAGGGCGCAACGAGGGCGCAATGAGGGCGCAACTAGGGCGCAACTAGGGCGAAACTAGGGCGCAACTATGGTACAATTAGGGCGTAACAATGGTCCAAGTAGGGCGCAACTAGGGCACAACCGGGGCACAACTAGGACGCAACTAGGTCGCAACTAGGGCGCAACTAGGGCGCAACTAGGGCGCAACTAGGGCGCAACTAGGGTGTAAGTAGGGCGCATATAGGGAACAACTAGGGCGCAACTATGGCGCAAATAGGGTGTAACTAGTGTGCAAGTTGGGCGTAACTAAGGTGCAACTAAGGCGCAACTAGCGTGCAAGAAGGGCACACGTAGGACGCAACTAGGGCGCAACTAGGGTACAACTAGGACGTAGCTAGTGCCCAAGTAAAGTACAACTAGGGCGCAAGAAGGGTGCCAGTAGGGTGCAAGTAGGGTGCAATAAGGGCGCAAATATGGTGTAACTAGAGCGCAACTAGGGCACCACTAGGGCGTAACTAGGGCGCGACTAGGGCGCGACTAGGGCACAACTAGGGCGCATTTAGGGCGCATCTAGGACGCAACTAGGGCGCAACTAGGACGCAACTATGGCGCAACTAGGGTGCAACTAGGGTGCAACTAGGGCGCAGCTAGGGCACAACCAGGGTGCAACTAGGGCGCAAGTAGGGCGTAAGTAGGTTGCAAGTAGGGCACAACTATGGCAAAAGTGGGGCACAACTAGGGCGTAACAAGGGCGCAACTAGGGCCCAGTTTGAGTACAACGAGGGTGCAACGAGGGCGTAACGAGGGTGCTACGAGGGAACAACAAGGGCGTAACAATGGCGCATTTAGGGTGCAACTAGGGCGCAATTAGGGCGCAACTAGGGCGCAACTAGGGTGCAACTAGGGCGGAACTAGGGCGCAACTAGGGCGCAAATAGGGTGCAACTAAAGCGTAACTAGGGCAAAACTTGGGCGCAACTAGGACGCAACTAAGGCGTAACTAAGACGCAACTAGGGCGCAACTAAGGCGCAACTAGGGCGCAAGTAGGGCACAAGTAGGACGTAGCTAGGGCGCAACTAGGGTACAACTAGGGCGTAGGTAGTGCCCAACTGAGGCGCAACTAGGGCGAGAGTAGGGCACAAGTAGGGCGCAACTAGGGCGCAACTATGGCGTAACTAGGACGCAATTAGGACGCAACTAGGGCGCAACTAGGGTACAACAATGGCGCAACTAGGGTACATCTAGGGCGCAACTAGGGTGCAACTAGGGTGCAACTAGAGCATAACTAGGACGCAACTAGGGCACAACTAGGGTGCAACTAGGGCGCAACTAGGGCGCAACTAGGGTGCAACTAGGAAGCAACTAGGGCACAACTAGGGCGTAACTATGGTGCAACTAGGACGCGACTAGGGCACGACTAGGGCGGGACTAGGGCGCGAATAGGGGGCAAATAGGAGGCGACTTGGGCGCAACTATGGCACAACTAGGGCACAACTAAGGCACAACTAGGGCGCAACTACGGTGCAAGTAGGGCGTAACTGGGGGCAAATAGGGCGCAACTAGGGGGCAACTTGGGCGCAACTAGGGCGCAACTAGGCCACAACTAGGGTACAACTAGGGCGCAACTAGGGCGCACCTAGGGCGCAACTAGGGCGCAACTAGGGCACAACTAAGGCGTAACTAGGGCGCATATAGGGCACAAGTAGGATGTTACTAGGGCACAACTAGGGTACAACTATGGCGTATCTAGTGCCCAGTGGAGGCACAACTAGGGCGCAAGTAGGGTGCAAGTAGGGCGCAAGTAGGGTGCAACTTGTGCGCAACTAGGTCGCGCACTCAGGGCACAACTAGGGCGCAACTAGGACGCAACTAGGGTGCAAGTATGGCGCAACTAGGGTGCAACTAGGGCGCAAGTAGGGCGCAAGTAAGACAAAACTAGGACACAACTAGGGCACAACTCGGGCGTAGCTAGTGCCCAACTGAGGCGCAACTAGGGTGCAAGTAGGACGCCAGTAGGGTCTAAGTTTGATGCAACGAGGGTGCAAGAAGGGTGTAACTATGGTACAACTAGGGCGCAACTATGGTGCAACTAGTTTGCAAGTTGGGGGCAACTAGGGTGCAACTAGGACGCAACTAGGGTGCAAGTAGGACGCCAGTAGGGTCTAAGTTTGATGCAACGAGGGTGCAAGAAGGGTGTAACTATGGTACAACTAGGGCGCAACTATGGTGCAACTAGTTTGCAAGTTGGGGGCAACTAGGGTGCAACTTAGGCGCAACTTGGGCGCGAGTAGGGTGCAACTAGAGCGCAAGTAGTGCGCAACTAGGGCACAAGTAGGGTACAACCATGGCGCAACTAGAGCGCAACTAGGGCACAACTAGGACGCAACTAGGGCGCAACTAGGGTGCAACCAGTGTGCAAGTTCGGTGCAACTAAGGCGCAACTAAGGCGCAACTAGTGCACAAGTAGGGCGCAAGTAGGACACATATAGGGCGCGACAAGGGCACAACTAGGACGTAGCTAGTACCCATTTAATGTACAACTAGGGTGCAAGTATGGTGCCAGTAGGGCATAAGTAGGGTGAATAAGGGCGCAAGTAGGGTGCAACTAGGGCGTAACTAGGACGCAACTATAGCGCAACTAGGACGCGACTAGGGCGCAACTAGGGCGCAACTAGGGCTCAAGTACGGCGTAACTAGGGCGCAACTAGGGTGCAACAATGGCGCAACTAGGGTGAAACTAGGGCGCAACTGGGGTGCAACTAGGGTGCAAATAGGGCGCAACTAGGGCGCAACTATGGTGCAACTAGGGCGCAAGTAGTGCACAAGTAGGGCACAAGTAGGGCGCAACTACGGCGCAAGTGGGGTACAACTAGGGTGCAACTAGGGCACAACTAGGGCGCAACAAGGGCGCAACAAGGGTGCAAAAAGGGCGCAACAATGGAGCAACTAGGACGTAACTAGGGCGCAATTAGGGTGCAACTAGGGCGCAACTAGGGCGCAACTAGGGTGCAACTAGGACGCAACTAGGGCGCAGCTAGGGTACAACTAAGGCGTAACTAGGGCGCAAGGCGCAACTAGGGTGCAAGTAGAACACAAGTAGGACGCAACTAGGGCGCAACCATGGTACAACTAGGGTGTAGCTAGTGCCCAACTGAGGCGCAACTAGGACACAAGTAGGGCGCCAATAGGGCGTAAGTAGGGTGCAATAAGGACGCAAGAAGGGTGCAGGTAGGGCGCAACTAGGACGCATCTAGGACGAAAGTAGGGTGCAACTAGGGCGCGATGAGGGTGCAAGTAGGGTGCAACTATGGCGCAACTAGGGCGCAACTAGGGCGCAACTAGGGTGGAACTAGGGCGCAACTAAGGCGCAACTAGGGCACAAATAGGATACAAGTAGGACGCAACTAGGGTACAACTAGGGTACAACTATGGCGTAGCTAGTCCCCAACTGAGGCGCAACTAGGGCACAAGTAGGGTGCAAGTAGGACGCAAGTAGGTTGCAACTTGTGCGCAACCAGGGCGGAACCTGGACACATCTAGGACGCAACTAGGGCGCAACTAGGGCGCAACTATGGTTCAACTAGGGTGCAAGTAGGGCGCAACTAGGGTGCAACTAGGGTGCAAGTAGGGTGCAAGTAAGACGCAACTAGGGCTTAACTAGGGCACAATTAGGGCGTAGCTAGTGTCCAACTGAGGCGCAACTAGGGCGCAAGTAGGGCGCCAATAGAGTGTACGTAGGGTGCAATAAGGGCACAAGAAGGGCGCAACTAGGGTGCAACTAGGGCGCAACTAAGACACAACTAGGGTGCAAGAAGGGCGCAACTAGGGCGCAAGTAGGGTGCAAGTAGGGCGCAACTAGGGCACAACTAAGGCGCAACAAGGGCGCAACTAGGGCGCAACTAGGCGCAACTAGGGTGCAATTAGGGCGCAACTAGGGTGCAACTAGGGCGCAACTAGGGTGCAACTAGGGCGCAACTAGGGTGCACCTAGGGCGCAACTAAGGCGCAACTAAAGCGCAACTAGGGTGCAACTAGGGCGCAACTATGGTGCAATTAGGGTGTGACTGGGGGCAACTAGGGTGCAACTAGGGCGTGACTAGGGAGCAACTAGGTTGCAACTAGGGCGCAACTATGGTGCAATTAGGGTGTGACTGGGGGCAACTAGGGTGCAACTAGGGCGTGACTAGGGAGCAACTAGGTTGCAACTAGGGCGCAACGAGGGCACAATGAGGACGCAACTAGGGCGCAACTATGACGCAACTATGGTGTAACTAGGGCACAACTAGGGCGTAACTAGGGCGCAACTAGGGTGCAACTAGTCTGCAACTTGGATGCAACTAGGGCGCAACTATGACGCAACTATGGTGTAACTAGGGCACAACTAGGGCGTAACTAGGGCGCAACTAGGGTGCAACTAGTCTGCAACTTGGATGCAACTAGGGCGCAACTAAGGCGCAACTAGGGCTTAAGTAAGACGCAACTAAGGGCGCAACTAGGGGACAATTAGGGCGTAGCTAGTGCCCAACTGAGGCGCAACTAGGGCGCAAGTAGGCGCCAGTAAGGCACAAGTAGGACGCAACTAGGGCGCAACTAGGGTGCAACTAGAACGCAACTAGGGCGCCACTAGTGCGTAACTAGGGTGCAACTAGGATGCAAGTAGGGCGCAACTAGGGCGCAACTAGGGCGCCCGGGTGCAACCAAGGCGCAACTAGGGGGCAACTAGGGCGCAACTAGGGCGCCACTAGTGCGTAACTAGGGTGCAACTAGGATGCAAGTAGGGCGCAACTAGGGCGCAACTAGGGCGCCCGGGTGCAACCAAGGCGCAACTAGGGGGCAACTAGGGCGCAACTAGGGCGCAACTAGGACGCAACTAGGGCACAACTAGGATGCAACTAGGATGCAACTAGGGCGCAACTAGGGTGCAACTAGTGCGCAACTAGGACGCAATTAGGGCGCGACTAGGGCGCGACTAGGGAGCGACTTGGGCGGAACTAGGGCGCAACTAGGGCACAACTAGGGCGCATTTAGGGCGCAACTAGGGCGCAATTAGGGCGCAACTGGGGGCAACTAGGGCGCAACTAGGGCACAACTAGGTTACAACTAGGGCACAACTAGGGCGCAACTAGAGCGCAAATAGGACGCAACTAGGCTGCAACTAGAGCGCAACTAGGGCGCAACTAGGGTGCAACTAGGACGCAACTAGGGCGCAATTAGGACGCAACTGGGGGCAACTAGGGCGCAACTAGGGCGCATCTAGGGCGCAACTAGGGCACAACTACGGCACAACTAGGGCACAACTATGGCGTAACTAGGGCGCAACTAGATCTCAACTATGGCGCTACTAGGGCGCAACTAGGACGCAACTAAGGTGTAACTAGGGCGCAAATAGGGCACAAGTAGGACGCAACTAGGGCTTAAGTAGGGTACAACTAGGACGTAGCTAGTGTCCAACTAAGGCGCAACAAGGGCGCAACTAGGGCGCAACTAAGACACAACTAGAGTGCAAGTAGGACGCAACTAGGGCGCAAGTAGGGTGCAAGTAGGGCGCAACTGGGGCACAACTAAGGCGCAGCAAGGGTGCAACTAGGGCACAACTAGGGCGCAACTAGGGTGCAACTAGGGCGCAACTAGGGTGCAACTAGGGCGTAACTAGGACCCAACTAGGGTGCAACTTGAGCGCAACTAGGGCGCAACTAGGGCGCAATAAGGATGCAAGTAGGGTGCAACTAGAGCGCAGCTAGGGCGCAACTAGGGCGCAACAAGGGCGCAACGAGGGTGCAACTAGGGCACAACGAGGGCACAACGAGGGCGCAACTATGGCGCAACTAGGGCGCAACTAGGGCGCAACTAGGGTGCAACTAGGGTGCAACTATGGTGCAACTAGGGCGCAACTAGGGCACAACTTGGGCCCAACTAGGACGCAACTAGGTCGCAACTAGGGCGCAACTAGGGCACAACCAGGGCGCAGCTGGGGCGCAACGAGGGCGCAACCGGGCCGCAACCAGGGCGCAACTAGGGCGCAACTAGGGCACAACTAGGGCGCAACTAGGGCGCAACTAGGGTTTAACTAGCGTGCAAGTTGGGCGCAGCTAAGGTGCAACTAAGGCGCAACTAGCGCGCAAGTAGGGCACAAGTAGGACACAACTAGGGCGCAACTAGGGCATAACTAGGGCGTAGCTAGTGCCCATCTAAGGCATAACTAGGGCGCAAGAAGTGCGCCAGTAGGGCGCAAGTAGGGTGTAATAAGGGCGCAAGTAGGGTGTAACTAGAGCGCAACTAGGGCGCAACTAGGGCGCAACTAGGGCGTGACTAGGGACCGACTAGGGCGCGACTAGGGCGCAACTAGGGTGCAACTAGGGTGCAACTAGGGCGCAACTAGGGCGCAACTAGAGCGTAGCTAGGGTGCAATTAGGGCGTATCTAGGGCGCAACTAGGGCGCAACTAGGGCGCAACTAGGGCGCAAAAAGGGTACAACTAGGGTGCAAGTATGGCGCAATTAGGGTACAAGTAGGGCAAAAATATGGCACAAGTGGGGCACACCTAGGGCGTAACAAGGGTGTAACTAGGGTGCAACTTGAGCGCAACGAGGGCGCAACGAGGGCATAACGAGGGCACAACAAGGGCGCAACAAGGACGCAACAAGGAAGCCACTAGGGTGCAACTAGGACACAACTAGGGCGCAACTAGGGTGCAACTAGGGTGTATCTAGGGTGCAACTAGGGCGCAACTAGGGCGCGACTTGGGCGCAACTAGGGCGCAACTAAGGCGCAACTAAGGCGCAACTAAGGCGCAACGAAGGCGCAACTAGGGCGCAAGTAGGGCACAAGTAGGACGCAGGTAGAGGGAAACTATGGTACAACTAGGGCGTAACTAGTGGCCAACTGAGGCGCAAATAGGGCGAGAGTAGGGCGCAAGTAGGGCGCAACTAGGGCGCAACTAGGGCGCAACTATGGCGTGACTAGGGCGCAACTAGGGCGCAAGTAGGGCGTACGTAGGGTGCAACTAGGGCGGAACTAGGGCAAATATAGGGCGCAACTAGGGCGCAACTAGGGCGCAACTATGGCGTGACTAGGGCGCAACTAGGGCGCAAGTAGGGCGTACGTAGGGTGCAACTAGGGCGGAACTAGGGCAAATATAGGACGCAACTAGGGCACAACTATGGCGCAACTATGACGCAACCAGGGCACAACTAGGACACAACTAAGGTGCAACTAGGGCGTAACTAGGGTGCAACTAGGGCGCAACTAAGGCGCAACTAGGGCGCGACTAGGGCGTGACTAGGGCGCGACTAGGGCGCGACTAGGGCACGACTTGGGTGCAACCAGGGCGCAACTAGGGCAAAACTAAGGCGCAACTAGGGCGCAACTAGGGTGCAACTAGGGCGCAACTAGGGCGCGACTAGGGCGTGACTAGGGCGCGACTAGGGCGCGACTAGGGCACGACTTGGGTGCAACCAGGGCGCAACTAGGGCAAAACTAAGGCGCAACTAGGGCGCAACTAGGGTGCAATTGGGGCGCAACTGGGGGTAACTAGGGCGTAGCTAGTATCTAACTGATGCACAATTAGGGCGCAAGTAGGGTGCCAGTAGGATGTAAGTTTGGTGCAATACGGACGCAAGAAGGGCGCAACTAGGATGCAACTAGGGCACAACTAGGACGCACATAAGGCACAAGTAGAGTGCAACTAGGGCGCAAGTAGGGCACACGTAGGGCGCAAGTATGGTGCAACTAGGGTGCAACTAGGGCGCAACTTGGGCGCCACTAGGGTGCAAATAGGGCGCAACTAGGGTACAACTAGTGTGCAAGTTGGGCGCAACTAGGGTGCAAATAAGGTGCAACTAGGGCGCAAGTAGGGGGCAACTAGAGCGTAACTAGGGCGCAACTAGGGCGCAACTAGGGCGCAACTAGGGTGAAAGTAGGGTGCAACTAGGGTGCAACTAGAGCGCAAGTATGGCACAACTAGGGCGCAACTAGTGCGCAAGTTGTGCGTAACTAAGGCGCTACTAAGGTGCAACTAGCGCACAAGTAGGGCACAAGTAGGACGCAACTGGCGCGCAACTAGGGCACAACTAGGGCGTATCTAGTGCCCAAGTAAGGCACAACTAGGGCGTAACTATGCTACAATAAGGGCGCAAAATAGGGTGCAACAAGGGCGCAACTAGGGTGCAACTAGGGCGCAACTAGGGCGCGACAGAGGCGCAACTAGGGCTCAACTAGGGCGCAAATAGGGCGCAACTAGGATGCAACTAGGGCATAACTAGGGTACAACTAGGGCGTAACTAGGGCGCAATTATGGCGCAACTAGGGCGCAACTAGGCCGCATCTAGGGGCAACTAAGGCGCAACTAGGGCACAACTAGGGCGCAACTAAGGCGCAACTAGGGCACAGGAAGGACACAAGTACGACGCAACTAGGGCGCAACTAGGGTACAACTAGGGCGTAGCTAGTGTCCAACTGAGGCGCAACTAGGGCGCAAGTAAGGCGCAAGTAGGGCGCACGAAGGGTGCAACTAGTGCGCATCTAGGGCGCAAGTAGGGTGCAACTAGGGCACAACTAGGGCGGAACTAGGGCGCAACTAGGGCGCAACTAGGGCGCAACCAGGGGGCAACTAGGGCGTAACCAGGGCGCAACTAGGGCGCAACTAGGGCGCAACTAGGGCGCAACAAGGGCGCAACTAGGGCGCAACTAGGGTACAACTAGGGTGTAACTAGGGCGCAACTAGGGCACAACTATGACACAACTACGTCGAAACTAGGGTGCAACTAGGGCGCAACTAGGGCGCAACTAGGGCGCAACTAGTGCACAAACACGGTGCAACCAGGGTACAACTAGGGCACAATTAGGGCGCAACTAGGATGTAACTAGGGCGCAACTAGGGTGCAAGTAGGGCGCATTTAGGGCGCGACTAGGGCGCAACTAGGGCACAAGTAGGGCGCAAGTAAGACGTAACTAGGGTGCAACTAGGGTACAACTAGGGCTAGTGCCCAACTAAGGCACAACTAGGGCGCACAAGGGCGCCAGTAGGGCGTAAGTATGGTGTAAGAAGGGAGTAACTAGGGTGCAACTAGGACGCAACTAGGATGTGACTAGGGCGCAAGTAGGACGCAACGAGGACGCAACTAGGGTGCATGTAGGGCGCAAGTAGGGTGCAACCAGGGCACAACTAAGGCGCAACTAGGGCACAACTATGGCGCAACTAGGGCGCAACCAGGGCGCAACTAGAGCGCAACTAGGGCACAACTACGGCACAACTAGGACGCAAATGGAATCCACCTAGGGCGCAACTAGGGCGCAACTAGGGTGCAACTAGGGCGCAACAAGGGCGCAACGAGGACGCAACTAGGGCGCAAGGAGGACGCAATGAGGGCGCAACTAGGGCGCAACTATGGTGCAACTAGGGCGCAACTAGTGTGCAACTAGGGCGCATCTAGGGTGCAACTAGGGCGCAACTAGGGCACAACTAGGGCACAACTAGGACGCAACTAGGTCGCAACTAGGGTGCAACTAGGGCACAAATAGGGCGCAACTAGGGCGTAACTAGGGCGCAACTAGGGCGCAACTAGGGCGCAACTAGGGCGCGACTCGGGGGCAACTAGGGCGTAACTAGGGCGCAACTAGGGCGCAACTAGGGTGCAACTAGGGCACAAATAGGGCGCAACTAGGGCGCAACTAGGGCGCAACTAGGGCGCAACTAGGGCGCAACTAGGGCTCAAGAAGGGTACAACTAGAGAGCAAGTAGGGTGCAAGTAGGGCGCAAGTAGGGCGCAACTATGCCACAAGTGGGGCACAACTAGGGCGTAACAAGGGCGCAACTAGGGTGCAACTTGAGCGCAACGGGGGCACAACGAGGGCGCAACGAGGGCGCAGCGAGGGCGCAACAAGGGCGCAACTAGGGCGCCACTAGGGCGCAACTAGGGTGCTACTAGGGCGCAACTAGGGCGCAACTAGGACATGACTATGGCGCGACAAGAGCGCGACTAGGGCGCGACTTGGGCGCGACTTGGGCGCAACTAGGGCGCAACTAGGGCGCAACTAAGGTGCAACTAGGGTGCAACGAGGACGCACCTAGGGCGCAACTAGCGCGCAACTAGGGCACAACTAGGATGCAACTAGGATGCAACTAGGATGCAACTAGGATGCAACTAGGATGCAACTAGGATGCAACTAGGATGCAACTAGGATGCAACTAGGATGCAACTAGGATGCAACTAGGATGCAACTAGGATGCAACTAGGATGCAACTAGGATGCAACTAGGATGCAACTAGGATGCAACTAGGATGCAACTAGGATGCAACTAGGATGCAACTAGGATGCAACTAGGATGCAACTAGGATGCAACTAGGATGCAACTAGGATGCAACTAGGATGCAACTAGGATGCAACTAGGATGCAACTAGGATGCAACTAGGATGCAACTAGGGCGCAACTAGGGCGTAGCCAGTGCCCAACTGAGGTGCAACTACGGCGCAAGTAGTGTGCAAGTATTGTGCAAGTAGGATGCAACTTGTGCGTAACTAGGGCGCAACTAGGGAGCAACTAGGGTGTATGTATGGCGCAACTAGGGTGCAACTAGGGCGCAAGTAGGGCGCAAGTACGGCGCAACTAAGGCGCAACTAGGGCACAACTAGGGCGTAGCTAGTGCCCAATTGAGGCGCAACTAGGGCGCAAGTAGGGCGCCAGTAGGGTGTAAGTCTGGTGCAATAAGGGCGCGAAAAGGGCGCAACTAGGGTACAACTAGGGCGCAACTAGGACGCACCTAGGGCACAAGTAGGGCACTCTAGGGCACAACTAGGGCGCAAGTAGGACGCAAGTAGGGCGCAAGTAGGGCGCAACTAGGGCGCAACTAGGGCACAACTAGGGTGCAAATAGGGCGCAACTAGGGTGCAACTAGTGTGCAAGTTGGGCGCAACTAGTGCGCAACTAAGGCGCAACTAGGGTGCAGGTAGGGCACAACTAGAGCGCAACTAGGGTGCAACTAGGGCGCAACTAGGATGCAAGTAGGGTGCAACTAGGACGCAACTAGAGCGCAAGTAGGGCACAACTAGGATGCAAGTAGGGCGCAACCAGGATGTAACTAGTGCGCAAGTTGGGCGCAACTAAGGTGCTACTAAGGCGTACCTAGCGCGCAGGTAGGGTACAAGTAGGACGCAACTAGCGCGCAACTAGGGCACAACTATGGCATAGCTGGTTCCCAACTAAGGCACAACTAGGGCGCAAGTATGGTGCCAGTAGGGCGCAAGTAGGGTGCAATAAGGGCACAAACAAGGTGCAAATAGGGCGCAACTAGGGCGTAGCTAGGGCGTAACTAGGGCACAATTAGGGCGCAACTAGGGCGCAACTAGGGCGCAACTAGGGCGTAGCTAAGGCGCAACTATGGCATAACTAGGGCGCAAATACGGCCTAACTAGGGCGCAAGTAAGGCACAAGTAGGACGCAACTAGGACGCAACTAGGATACAACTAGGGCGTAGCTAGTGCCCAACTGAGGCGCAAGAAGGGCGCAAGTCGGGCGCAAGTAGGGCGCAAGTAGGGTGCAACTAGGGCGCATTTAGGGCGCAATTAGGGCACAATTAGGGCGCAACCAGGGCGGACCTAGGGCGCAACTAGGGCGCAACTAGGGCGCAACTAGGGTACAACTAGGGCGCAACTAGGGTGCAACTAGGCCGCAATTAGGGCGCAACCAGGGCGCAACTAGGGCGCAACAAGGGCGCAACTAGGGCGCAACTAGGGTGCAACTAGGGTGCAACTAGGACACAACTAGGGCACAACTAGGGCACAAATAGGACGCAACTAGATCGCAACTAGGGCGCAACTAGGGTGCAACTAGGGTGCAACTAGGGCGCAACTAGGGCGCAGCTAGTGCACAACCAGGATGCAACCAGGGCGCAACTAGGACGCAACTAGGGCGCAACTAGGGTGCAACTAGGGTGCAACTAGGGCACAAATAGGGCGCAACTAGGGCGCAGCTAGTGCACAACCAGGATGCAACCAGGGCGCAACTAGGACGCAACTAGGGCGCAACTAGGGTGCAACTAGGGTGCAACTAGGGCACAAATAGGGTTCAACTGGGGTGCAACTAGGGCACGACTAGGGCGCAAATAGGGTCCAACAAGGGCACAAGTAGGGTGCAAGTAAGACGCAAGTAGGGCGCAACTAGGGCTCAACTAAGGCGCAACTAGGTCGCAACTAGGCCGCAACTAGGCCGCAACTAGGGCGCAACTAGGGTGCAACTAGGGTGCAACTAGGGCGCAACTAGGGCGCAACTAGGACGTAACTTGGGCGTAACTTGGACGCAACTAGGGCGTAACTAGGGTGCAATGAGGGCGCAACGAGGGCACAACGAGGGCGCAACGAGGGCGCAACGAGGACGCAACTAGGGTGCAACTAGGGTGCAACTATGGCGCAACTAGGGCACAACTAGGGTGCAACTAGGGTGCAACTAGTGTGCAAGTTGGGCGCAACTAAAGCGCAACTAACGCGCAACTAGCACGCAAGTAGGGCACAAGTAGGACGCAACTAGGGTGCAACTAGGGCACAACTAGGGCGTAGCTAGTGTCCAACGAAGGCACAACTAGGGCGCAAGTAGGGTGCCAGTAGGGTGCAAGTCGGCTACAATAAGGGCGCAAATAGGGTACAACTAGGGCGCAACTAGGGTGCAACTAGGTTGCGACTAGGACACGACTAGGGCGCAACTAGGGTGTAACTAGGGCGCATCTATGGCGTAACTAGGTCGCAACTATGGCGTAACTAGTGCGCAACTAGGGCGTAACTAGGGCGCAACTAGGACGCAACTAGGGCGCAACTAGGGCGCAACTAGGGCGCAACTAGGGTACAACAAGGGCGCAAGTAGGGCGCAAGGCGAAAGTAGACCCGGCCTACGTTTGTGTGACCCAGCTTTGGTTTCTGTGACCCGGCTTTGGTTTCTGTGACCCAGCTCTGGCTTCTGTGACCCGGCCTTGGTTTATGTGACCCGGCTTTGGTTTCTGTGACCGGGCTTTGGTTTCTCTGACCCGGCTTTGGTTTCTGTGACCCAGCTCTGGCTTCTGTGACCCGGCCTTGGTTTATGTGACCCGGCTTTGGTTTCTGTGACCGGGCTTTGGTTTCTCTGACCCGGCTTTTGTTTCGGTGGCCCAGCCTTGGTTCTGTTATCCGGCTTTGGTTTATCCAGCTTTGGTTTCTTTGACCCGACTTTGGTTTATGTGACCTGTCTTTGGTTTCTATGACCGGGCTTTCATTTTTTGTGACCCGTCTTTGCTTTCTATGAGCCGGCTTTGGTTTGTGTGACCCGGCTTTGGTTTCTGTGACCCAGCTTTGGTTTCTGTGATCCGGAGTTAGTTTCTGTGACCCGGCTTTGGTTTCTGTGACCCGGCTTTGATTTCTGGGACCCAGCTTTGGTTTTTGTGACCCGGCTTTGGTTGTTGTGACCCGGCTATCGTTTGTGTGACCCGACTTTGGCTTCTGTGACCCGGCTTTGTGTAACCCTTCTTTGGTTTATGTGACCCAGCTTAGGATTCTGTGACCGGATTTTGTTTTTGTGATCCGGCTTAGGTTTATGTGAGCCAGCTTTGGTTTCTGTAATACGGCTTTCGTTTCTGTGACCCGGCTTTGGTTTGTGTGACCCAGCTTTGGTTTCTGTGACCCGGGTTTGGTTTCTGTGACCCGGTTTTGGTTTATGTGATCCGGCTTTGTTTTCTATGACCCGGCGTTGGTTTCTGTGACCCGGCTTTGGCTTCTGTGACCCAGCTTGGTTTCTGTGACCCGGCTTTGGTTTCTGTGACCCGACTTTGGTTTCTGTGACCCGGCTTTGGTTTATGTGACCGGCTTCGCTTTCTGTGACCCGGATTTGGTTTTTGTGACCGGGCTTTGGAATGTGAGACCCGGCTTTGGTTTATGTGACCCATCTTTGGTTTCTGTGACCCGGCTTTGGTTCCTGTGACCCAACTTTGGTTTCTGTGACCCGGCATCGGTTTCTGTGACCCGGCTTTGGTTTTTGTGGCCCGGCTTGGTTTCTGTGACCCGGCTTTGGTTTTGTGACCCGGCTTTGGTTTGTGTGACCCGGCTTTGGTTTTGTGACCCGGCTTTGGTTTCTGTGACCCGGCTTTGGTTTCTCTGACCCGGCTCTGGTTTCTGTGACCCGGCTTTGGTTTCTATGATCCCGCTTTGGTTTCTGTGACCCGGCTTTGGTTTATCTGACCCAGATTTGGTTTCTTTCGCCCAGCTTTGGTTTCTTTGTACCTGATTTGGTTTACACAGCTTTCGTTTCTTTGACCCGGTTTGGTTTTTGTGACCCGGCTTTGGTTTCTGTGACCCGGCTTTAGCTTCTGTTACCCGGCTTTCTGTGACCTGGCCATGGTTTCTGTAATCCAGCTTTGGTTTTCGTGACCCGGCTTGGTTTCTGTGACCCGGAGTTTGTTTCTGTGACCCGACTTTGGTTTCTGTGACCTAGCTTTGGTTTCTATGACCCGGCTTTGGTTTTTGTGACCCGGTTTTGGTTTGTGTGACCCTGCTTTGTTTTTTGTGACCCGGCTTTGGTTTCTGTCACCCGGCTTTGGTTTCTGTGACCCAGCTTGGTTTCTGTGACCCGGAGTTTGTTTCTGTGACCCGACTTTGGTTTCTGTGACCCGGCTTTGGTTTATGTGACCAGCTTAGGTTTCTGTGACCCGGATTTGGTTTCTGTGACTGGGCTTTGGATTGCAGGACCCGGCTTTGGTTTCTGTGACTCGGCTTTGGTTTCTGTGACCCGGCTTTGGTTTCTATGACCAGGCTTTGGTTTAAGTGACGCGGCTTTGGTTTGTGTGACCCGGCTTTGGTTTCTATGTCCCGGCTTTGGATTCTGTGACCCGGCTTTGGTTTCTTTGACCTGGCTTTGGTGTCTGTGAGTCGGCTTTGGTTACTGTGACCCGGCTTTGGTGTCTGTGATCTCGCTTTGGTTTCTGTTACCTGGGTTTGGTTTCTGTGACCCGGCTTTGGTTCTGTGACCTGGCTTTGGTTGCTGTGACCCGGCTTTGGTTTTTGTGATCCGGCTTTGGATTCTGTGACCCGGCTGTGGTTTCTGTGCACCGACTTTGGTTTCTATAACCGGGCTTTGGTTTATGTGCTCCGGCTTTAGTTTTGGTGACCCGGCATTGGGTTCTGTGACCCAGCTTTGGTTTTTGTGACCCGGCATTGATTTATGCGACCCGACTTTGGTTGTTGTGACCCGGCTGTGGTTTATGTGTCCCGGCTTTGGTTTCTCTGACCCGGCTTTGGTTTCTGTGACCTGGCTTTGGTTTTTGTGACCCGACTTTGGTTTCTGTGACCCGGCTTTGGTTTCTGTGACCCAGCTTTGGTTTCTTTGACCTGGCGTTTGTTTCTCTGAGCCGGCTTTGGTTACTGTGACCCGGCTTTGGTCTCTGTGACCCCGCTTTGGTTTTTGTTACCTGGCTTTGGTTTCCGTGACCCGGCATTGGCTTGTGACCTGGATTTGGTTGCTGTGATTCGGCTTTGGTTTTTGTGATCCGGCTTTGGATTATGTCACCAGCTTTGGTTTCTGTGACCCGGCTTTGGTTTCTATGACCGGGCTTTGGTTTCTGTGCTCCGGCTTTGGTTTGTTGACCCGGCTTTGGTTTTGTAACACGACTTCAGTTTTTGTGATCCGGCTCTGGTTTCTGTAACTCGGCTTTGCTTTCTGTGACCCGGCTTTGGTTTCTGTGACCCGGCTTTGGGTTTTGTGACCCGGCTTTGGTTTCTGTGACCCGGTTTGGTTTCTGTGACTTGGTGTTGGTTTCTGTGACCCGGTTTTGGTTTTTGTGAACCGGCTTGGGTTTATGTGACCCGGCTTTCATTTCTCTGACATGGCTTTGGTTTCTGTGACCCAGCTTTGGTTTATGTGACCTGGCTTTGCTTGCTGTGACCCGGCTTTATTTTACGTGACTCGGATTTGGTTTATGTGACCCTGCTTTGGTTGCTGTGACCCGGCTTGGTTTCTGTGACCCATCTTTGGGTTCTGTGACCCTGTTTTGGTTTCTGTGACCCGGCTTTTATTTCTGTGACCAGGCTTTGGTTTCTCTGACCTGGCTTTTGTTTCTGTGGCCCAGCTTTGATTTCTGTGACTCGGTGTTGGTTTCTGTGACCCGGCTTTGGTTTCTGTGACCCGACTTTGGTTTCTGTGACCCGGCTTTGGTTTCTGTCACCGGGCTTTAGTATCTGCGACCTGGGTTTGGTTTTTGTGACCCGGATTTGGTTTCTGTAACCCGGCTTTGGTTTCTGTGACCCAGCTTTGGTTTCTGTGACCCGACTTTGGTTTCTGTGACCCGGCTTTGGTTTCTGTCACCGGGCTTTAGTATCTGCGACCTGGGTTTGGTTTTTGTGACCCGGATTTGGTTTCTGTAACCCGGCTTTGGTTTCTGTGACCCAGCTTTGGTTTCTGTGACCCGACTTTGGTTTCTGTGACCCGGCTTTGGTTTCTGTCACCGGGCTTTAGTATCTGCGACCTGGGTTTGGTTTTTGTGACCCGGATTTGGTTTCTGTAACCCGGCTTTGGTTTCTGTGACCCAGCTTTGGTTTCTGTGACCCGACTTTGGTTTCTGTGACCCGGCTTTGGTTTCTGTCACCGGGCTTTAGTATCTGCGACCTGGGTTTGGTTTTTGTGACCCGGATTTGGTTTCTGTAACCCGGCTTTGGTTTCTGTGACCCAGCTTTGGTTTCTGTGACCCGGCTTTGGTTTATGTAACCTGACTTTGGTTGCTGTGACCCGGCTGTGGTTTATGTGACCCGGCTTTGGTTTTTGTGACCCGGCTTTGGTTTCTGTGACCCGGCTTTGGTTTGTATGACCCGGCTTTGGTTTCTGTGACCCGGCTTTGGTTTTTGTGACCCAGCTTTGGTTCCTTTGAATTGGCTTTTGTTTCTGTGAGGCGGCATTGGTTGCTGTGACCCGGATTTGGTTTCTGTGACCCCGCTTTGGTTTCTAGTACCTGGTTTTGGTTTATGTGACCCAGCTTTGGTTTTTGTGACCCGGTTTTGGTTTCTGTGACCCGGCTTTGGTTTATGTGACTTGGCGTTGGTTTCTGTGACCCGGCTTTGGTTTTTGTGAACCGGCGTTGGTTTATGTGACCTGGCTTTCATTTCTGTGACCCGGCTTTGGTTTCTCTGACTCGTCTTTGGTTTCTGTGACCTGGCTTTGGTAACTGTGACCCGGCTTTGATTTCTGTGTCCGAGCTTTGGTTTCTCTGACCCGGCTTTCGTTTCTGTGGCCCTGCTTTGCTTTCTGTGACTTGGCGTTGGTTTCTGTGACCCGGCTTTGGTTTCTGTGACCCGGGTTTGGTTTATGGGACCGTCTTTTGTTCCTGTGAGCCGGCTTTGGTTTCTGTGACCCGGTTTTGGTTGCTGTGACCCGGCTTTGGCTTCTGTGACCCAGCTTTTTGTGACCCGGCTTTGGTTTCTGTGACCCGGCTTTGGTTTCTGTGACCCGGCTTTGGTTTCTGTGGCATTGCTTTGGTTTCTGTGACCCAGCTTTGGTTTCTGTGACCCAGCTTTGGTTTATGTGACCTGGCTTTGCTTGCTGTGACCCGGCTTTATTTTACGTGACTCGGATTTGGTTTATGTGACCCTGCTTTGGTTGCTGTGACCCGGCTTGGTTTCTGTGACCCATCTTTGGGTTCTGTGACCCTGTTTTGGTTTCTGTGACCCGGCTTTTATTTCTGTGACCAGGCTTTGGTTTCTCTGACCTGGCTTTTGTTTCTGTGGCCCAGCTTTGATTTCTGTGACTCGGTGTTGGTTTCTGTGACCCGGCTTTGGTTTCTGTGACCCGGCTTTGGTTTCTGGGACCGTTTTTTTTCCTGTGATCCGGCTTTGGTTTCAGTGACCCAGCTATGGTTGCTGTGACTCGGCTTTGGTTTCTGTGACCTGCCTTTTTGTGATCCGCCTATGGTTTCTGTGACCTGGCTTTGGTTTCTGTGACCCGGCTTTGGTTTGTGTGACCCAGCTTTGGTTTCTGTGACCCGGCTTTGGTTTCTGTGACCAACCTTTGGTTTCTATGACCCGGCATTGGTTTATGTGACCCGGCTTTGGTTTCTGTGGCCTGGCTTTGGGTTCTATGAACCAGCTTTGGTTTATGTGACCCGGCTTTGATTTCTGTGACCCGGTTTTGGTTTCCGTGACCCGGCATTCGTTTCTGTGACCCGGCTTTGGTTTATGTGACCCGCCTTTAGTTTCTGTAACCCGGCATTGGTTTCTGTGACCCAGCTTTGGTTTCTGTGACCCGACATTGGTTTATGTAACCTGACTTTGGTTGCTGTGACCCGGCTGTGGTTTATGTGACCCGGCTTTGGTTTTTGTGACCCGGCTTTGGTTTCTGTGACCCGGCTTTGGTTTGTATGACCCGGCTTTGGTTTATGTGACCCGGCTTTGGTTTTTGTGACCC
>SZWC01001497.1:175795-194208 GCA_023375785.1 Penium margaritaceum
GCTTTGGTTTCTGTGACCCAGCTTTGGTTTCCGTGACCTGGCTTTGATTTCTGTGACCTGGTTTTGGTTTTTGTGACCCGGCTTTCGTTTCTGTGACCCGACTTTGGTTTCTCTGACCCGGCTTTGGTTTCTGTGACCCGGCATTGGTTTCTGTGACCCGGCTTTGGTTTCTGTGACTCGACTTTGGTTTCTGTGGCAATGCTTTGGTTTATGTGACCCGGCTTTGGTTTCTGTGACCCGGCTTTGGTTTCTGTGGCCCTGCTCTGGTTTTTTTGACATGGCTTTGGTTGCTGTGACCCGGGTTTGGTTTCTTTTACCTCGCTTTTGGTTCTGTGAGCCGGCTTTGGTTACTGTGGTTTGGGAACACCAGGTATCAACTAGAAGGCACAAGGACCTTCAATAAGTTGTGGCACGGTGTGGATACCATGCACGATGACCAACCAAAGTAAGCATATGTCACTGACTATGACCAAATAATGTCACTAATTGTGGTAAACTTTGTTAACTCATAACACGAGTCACAAACGGTCAGAGTGGAAGAAAATTGTTTGTGAATACTAGTTATCGAGCAGAAAGTACAAATACATTCAATATGTAGTGGCACCGTGTGGCTACCATGCACAGTGACTAACCAAAGTATGCATATGTCACAGACCATGACCAAGGAAGTTCACTTCATGTGGTCAACGTTAACAACTCACAACACGAGTAATAGATAGTCTGAGGGGGGTAACAATGGTTTGGAAACACTAGCTATCAACTAGAAAGCACAAAGACCTTCAATACGTAGTGACATGGCGTGGTAACCATGTACAGTGACAAACCAAAGTAGGCATATGTCACTAACCATGACCAAACGAATTTCACAGTGTGTGGTCAACACTGAAAACTCATGAGTCACAAATGGTTAGATGGGGAAACAATGGGTTGGGAACATTCGTTATCAACTAGCAAGTACAAAGACCTTTAGCAAGTACTGGCACGGTGTGGCTAGCGCGCACATTGACCAACCAAAGGATGCATACGTCACTGACTATGACCGAAGAAGTCCACTATTTGTGGTCAACATTGACAACTCATAGAACGAGTCGCAAATGGTCAGAGGAAGAGACAATGGTTTGGGAACCCTATGCATGGACTAGAAAGGACAAAGAACTTCAATACGTAGTGGCACGGTGTGGCTACTATGCACACCAAACAACCAAACAAGGCATATGTCACTGACCATGACAAAAGAATTTCAATATGGATGGTCAACGTTCACACACCATAACACGAGTCACAAATGGTCAGAGGGGAAACAATGGTCCAGGAATATCCGTTCTCAACTAGCAAGTACGATGACCTTCAATCAGTAGTAGCACGGTGTGGCTACCATGCACAATGACCGACCAAAGTAGGCATGTGTACTGCCTTTGACCAAAGCAATCCGTTGTGTGTGGTCAACGTTGTCAACTCATAATACGAGTCACAAATGGTCAGAGGGGGAAAGAATGTTTTGGGAACACCAGGTATCACCTAGAAAGCACAATGACCTTCAATGAGTTGTGGCACAGTGTGGATACCATGCACGATGACCAACCAAAGTATGCATATGTCACTGACCATGACCAAAGAATGTCAGCATGTGTGGTAAACTTTGACAACTCATAACACTAGTCACAAATGGTCAGAGTGGAAGAGAATGGTTTCTGAATACTACTTATCGACGAGCAAGTACAAATACCTTCAATATGTAGTGGCACAGTGCGGCTACAATGCACAGTGACCAACCAAAGTATGCAGATGTCACTGACCATGACTAAATCATTCCACTTCATGTGGTCAATGTTGACAACTCACAACACGAGTCACAGATAGTCAGAGGGGGTAACAATGATTTGGGAGGACTAGCTATCAACTATAAAGCACAAAGACCTTCAATACATAATGACACGGCGTGGTAACCATGTACAGTGACAAACCAAAGTAGCCATACGTCACTAACCATGACCAAAACGATTTCACAGTGCGTGGTCAACGTTGAAAACTCATAACACGAGTCACAAATGGTCAGACGGGAAAACAATGGGTTGGGAACACTAGTTATCAACTAGAAAGAACGAAGACCTTCAACAAGTAGTGGCATGGTGTGGCTAGCGTGCACAGTGACCAACCAAAGGATGCATACGTCACTGACCATGACCAAAGAAGTCCACTATTTGTGGTTAACATTGACAACTCATAACACGAGTCACAAATGGTCAGAGGGAGAGACAATGGTTTGGGAACCCTATGCATGGACTAGAAAGGACAAAGAACCTCAATACGTAGTCACACGGTGAGGCTAGTATGCACACCAAAGAACCAAACTAGGCATATGTCACTGACCATGACAAAAGAATTTCAATATGGGTGGTCAACGTTCACCAGCCATAACACGAGTCACAAACGGTCAAAGGGAGAAACAATGGTCCGGGAATCTCAGTTCTCAACTAGCAAGTACGATGACCTTCAAGCAGTAGTAGCACGGGTGGCTACCATGCTCAATGACCGACCAAATGAGGCATATGTACTGACTTTGACCAAAGAAATCCGTTGTGTGTGGTCAACGTTGACAACTCATAGTACAAGTCACAAGTGGTCAGAGGGGGAAACAATGGTTTGGGAACACCAGGTATTGACAAGCAAGCACAATGACCTTCAATGAGTTGGTGTGGATGACCAACCAAAGTATGCATATGTCACTGACCATGACCAAAGAATTTCACCATGTGTGGTAAACTTTGACATGTCATAACAGGAGTCATAAATGGTCAGAGTGGAAGATAATGGGTTCTGAATACTGGTTATCGACTAGCAAGTACAAATACCTTCAATATGTAGCTGCACAGTGTGGCTACAATGCATAGTGACCAACCAAAATATGAATATGTCACTAACCATGACCAAATAATTCCACTTCATGTGGTCAATGTTGACAACTCACAACACGAGTCACAGATAGTGAGAGAGGGTAACAATGGGTTGGGAACACCAGTTATCAAGTCGCAAGTACAAAGACCTTGAACAAGTAGTGGCACAGCGTGGTAACCATGTATAGTGACAAACCAAAGTATGCATATGTCACTACCCATGATCAAAAGAACTTCAGAGTGTGTGGTCAACATTGAAAACTCATAACACGAGTCACAAATAGTCAGAGGGGGAAACAATGGGTTGAAAACACTAGTTATCAACTAATTAGTACAAAGACCTTCAACAAGCAGTGGCACGGTGTGGCTAGCATACACAGTGACCACCCAATGGATGCATACGTTACTGACTATGCCCGAAGAAGTCCAGTATGTGTGGTCAACATTGACAACTCACAAAATGAGTCACATATAGTGAGAGGGGGGTAACAATTGTGTGGGAAGAATAGCTATCAGCTAGAAAGTACAAAGACCTTTAATACGTAGTGACACGACGTGGTAACCATGTACAGTGACAAACCAAACTAGGCATATGTCACTGAGTATGACCAAAGAATTTCACTATTGGTGGTCAATGTTCACAATCCATAACACGAGTCACAAATGGTCAGAGGGGGGAAACAATGTTTTCGAAACACTATGTATCTTCTAGCAAGTACGAAGATCTTTTGTATGTATTGGCACGGTGTGGCTACCGTGCACAATGACATATCCAAGTAGGCATACATCACTGCTTGTTACCAAAGAAGATTGGTGTGTATGGTCAGCGTTCAAAGCTCATAATACAAGTAAAAAATGGGCAGAGGGCGAAACAATGGTTTGGGAATACTCGGTATCGACTAGCAAGTACAAAGACCTTCGATAAGTGGTGGCAGGATGTGGCTACCATGCACAATGACCAACCAAAGTATGATTGTGTCACTGAACATTATAAAAGGATTTTCACTGTATGTAGTCAACTTTCCTTCTTACGGCTGGTCAATCGGAGCAACTGTCGAAAAGTTATTCAAGCTCGAAGTTACAAAAAATGAAATTCCGTCCGCGTCCATTGTTTATGATTAAATTCACTTTGTTATTATTCATAATTATGAAAAATGTCAGAATAATGCACTGAGCGAGAACGGCAGGAGCAGAAGCAGGCAGAAGCAATGACTTTACCCAGTCGAGTGACGTCTACAGCAAGGTGAGAGCGGTCCCAAGGAGTTAGTCGGAAGGCCTCAAGATAGACGAACAACTGGACCTTCGAGGAAAGTGGAGGGAAGTGAGAGAAGCGAGAGATGCGTCGGGAGTAAGCGAAAGGTCAGGAGTGACGAAGCAAAGAGAGAGCTGGGAATGGCGGAGAAAGGGAGTGGATGCGAGAGGCGAGCACAGCAAGGACACAGCGGCGAGGCTACGGAACCAAAGGGAACAGGATGTGCAGAACTGTTCTGGTTAAACTGGAGGGAATGAACATCCTCTTTATGTACAAGACATAACAAGACAAAACAGGCAACGGCTTCTTACGCGCTAGCCGGACGTGCTTGCAGGCTGACCACTTATTAGGGGATCACTCTATCCGATAGCCATTTTACCGGCTAAGACACCGACAACGATTAGTCCATTGGCAACGGCTAGTGCGTCGACCGAGGTGGTTCAGACCAGAGCTGAACCGTTCTTGAAAATTTCTTTTCCAGCTTGGTGGGAGTCCTGTCAGGTTTACGGCAACTATTCTGACACACCCTCGTAAACTGACAGGACTCCAGAGTGAAGCCTGGCTAGAATAAGAGGGAGAGAGATGAGAGGATGACTGGGTAGGGAAGTCATCCAGTCGATGGAGAAACGTCCTAATGGAAAGGTATCATCTTGGTCTTGAGCATCAAAGTCGAGAGGAGCCGTTGATTCGCATGGAGGGCTTCCTAGTAGTTCTTGTAGAAGAACCTGTGAGAAGTCTTGAGTTGGTCGTGGGTTTCTATAGACTGTTGGACTGCAGGGTGAGGGGTCTTTCCGTAAAGGTGTGACACAGTCGCATGTATCACATTGTCCTTCTGTCCTCCCAGTTGGTTGGAGAAGTACTGGTACTGGTGACATACCAGATGGGTGGTAAGTGCAGGGGTTAGTTGCCATGAGAACACCCCAATGACAAATGGTTGTTTGAGGCGACAGTGTTCTTGCAGGAGGGGTGTTTGGGAGATGCTGGAACAGAGTGGGGAAAAGAAAAGTGAGTCTGTAGATGCAGACGGTGTTAATGGAGGATGCTGCCACGACGTCGCTCTGCAGAAGGCACTGCCACTTGCTTCTTTCTGCAGTCCGAGTGCAAGTCCTGAATGCGTCAGCTTGGGGTCCGTGGGCTGTGAGGTTCAAGAGAGAGGCCGACCTGCCGCGCTACGGGAAGGGGCCAGCAGGAAACCGGATGGATGGTGTGCTGCGAGTTTTGGTGTTGTCGAGGCAATGGTAGCACAGAAGTCCGCGGTTGCGGGATTGCTGATTGACGGTAGATGGTGACAAAGGGTGGAGAAGGGTGACAGGCGTGGAAAGTTGTGACTCCGTGTGTTGAGAGGAGCAAGTAAAAAGTGGATGTTGACAGAGGAAATGATGATTGATGGAGTGGGCGTAGAGGTGGAACCACGTGCACAACAAGATTTCAGCGTGGGTGCAACTCGTCGCGACTCGAGCGATGCGTCGGGGCGGATCCTTGTGCTGAGCAAAAGCTGAAGTGGAGGAAGTGAAGATGGTGGGAATGATGAATGACAGAGTGGGCGCAGGGGTGGAACCACGTGCGCTGATGAAAATAGAGGGATAGAATGCGGCAAGGGGAAGGCAGGAACTGACGCACTGCAAGAATTCAGCTTCCGGCGTGGGTGCAGGCTGCTCCGAAGTGGGCAACTAGCGCGTGCAGGTCCTTGGCTGGTCACAGATGCTGATGATTACTGATGAGGAAACGGAGGCTGATAATGGCGGAGTGGGCGCAGGGGCGAGCCGCGTGCGCTGATGGAAGTTTCGGCGTGGGTGCAGGTCCTCGCGGAACAGGCGATGCAACCAGGCAAATCCTTGTGCCGAGCGGAAAGCGATGCGGAAGCAGAGGAGGCAATTGATGGATGAGTGGGCGCAGGGGCGGAACCACGTGCGTGGCAAGACGATGAAGATGATTGATGCAAGGGCGGAGCGGAAGATTCTAATGATGGAGAGGCTGGAGGACGGTAGATGACGATGAGATGAGGAACCCGGATGATGAGACTGAGATCATAGAGCCAAGAAGGACGAGGAGGACTGATGGTAGTAGATGAGGATGTTGCAAAAAATGATGTTGGAGGAGGATGGTGGATAGCGAGGCAAGCGGAGGAAGGCGAGATGAGAGGCGATGCAGCAGAGCGACACAACCACGGCCTCTGCTTTCAGGAGAGTGACAGCTTGTTCCCCAGTTGGCCCTTAGCGGGCAGGAAAACTAGTGGTGTATGATGTCCCGGCAGTGAGAGGAGTGCGACTGTAGCAGAAAAGGTAGTACGACAGGCAGAGACACTAGTCCGCTGATGTCAGGAGAGTGATGGCTTGTTCCCCAAATGGCTTGCAATGGGAGCAGGAAGACTGGTGGTGTCTGATATCTTGACGGTGGCTGTTCCACTGCTGCTGCTCACGACGCGAAAAGGCGATGCGAGGATGTGGCGCGACACAACAGATACCAAGATACTGATGCCGAAGGGGTAGATGGAGCAGATGAGGTTGAGGAGGGGAGAGGAGAAGGGCTGTGATAATTTTGACAATTCACAACACGAGTCATAGATAGTCAGAGGGGGTAACCATGGTTTGGGAAGACTAGCTATCAACTAGAAAGAACAAAGACCTTCAATACATAGTGAAACGGCGTGGTTACCATGTACAATGACAAACCAAAGTAGGCATGTGTCACTAACCATAACCAAAAGAATTTCACAGTGTGTGGTCAACGTTGAAAACTCATAACATGTGTCACAAATGGTGAGAGGGGGAAACAATGGATTGGGAACACCAGATATCAACTAGCAAGTACAAAGTCCTTCAAGCAGTGGCATGGTGTGGCTAGCATGCACAGTGACCAACCAAAGGATGAATACATCACTGACTATGACCGAAGAAGTCCACTATGTGTGGTCAACATTGACAACTCATAACACGAGTCACAAATGGCCAGACGAAGAGACAATGGTTTGGGAACCATATGTATTGACTAGAAAAGACAAAGAACTTCAATACGTAGTGGCACGGTGTGGCTAATATGCACACAAAACAACCAAACTAGGCATATGTCCTTGACCATGACCAAAGAATTTCAATATGGGTAGTCAACGTTCACCAACCATAACACGAGTCGCAAATGGTCAGAGGGGGAATCAGTGGTTTGGGAATATCAGTTCTCAACTAGCAATTACAATGACCTTCAGTCAGAAGTAGCACGGTGTGGCTACCATGCACAATGACCGACCAAAGGAGGCATATGTACTGCCTTCGACCAAAGAAATCCGTTGTGTGTGGTCAACATTGACAGCTCATAATACGAGTCACAAATTGTCAGAGGGGGAGATAATGGTTTGGGAACACCAGGTATCAACTAGAAAGCACAAGGACCTTCAATACGTTGTGGCACGGTGTGGATACCATGTACGGTGACCAACCAAAGTAGGCATATGTCACTGACCGTGACCAAATAATGTCACTAAGTACGGTAAACTTTGACGAATCATAACACGAGTCACGTATGGTCAGAGTGGAAGACAATGGTTAGTGAATACTAGTTATCAAGTAGCAAGTACAAATACATTCAATATGTAGTGGCACTGTGTGGCTACCATGCACAGTGACCAACCAAAGTATGCATATGTCACAGACCATGACCAAGGAATTTCACTTCATGTGGTCAACGTTGACAACTCACAACACGATTCATAGATAGTCTGAGGGGGGTCACAATGGTTTGGGAACACTAGTTATCAACTAGAAAGCACAACGACCTTCAATACGTAGTGACACAGTGTTGTAACCATGTACAGTGACAAACCAAAGTAGGCATATGTCACTAACCATGACCAAACAAAGTTCACAGTGTGTGGTCAACGTTGAAAACTCATGAGTCACAAATGGTCAGAGGGGGAAACAATGGGTTGGGAACACTAGTTATCAACTAGCAAGTACTAAGACCTTCAACAAGTAGGGGCACGGTGTGGCTAGCGTGCACAGTGACCAACGAAAGGATGCACACGTCACTGACTATGACCAAAGAAGTCCACTATGTGTGGTCAACATTCAAAGCTCACCACACGAGTCACAAATGGTCAGAGGAAGAGACAATGATTTGGGAACCCTATGCATTGACTAGAAAGGACAAGGAACTTTAATACGTTGTGGCACGCTGTGGCTACTATGCACACCAAACAACCAAACTAGGCATGTGTCACTGACCATGACCAGAGAATTTTAATATGGGTGGTCAACGTTCACCAACCATAACACGAGTCAAAAACGGTCAGAGGGGGAAACAATGGTCCGGGAATATCAGTTCTCAACTAGCAAGTACAACAACCTTCAATCAGTAGTAGCACGGTGTAGCTACTATGCACAATGACCGACCAAAGAAGGCATATGTATTGCCTTTGACCAAAGAAATCCGCTGTGTGTGGTCAACGTTGACAACTCATAATACCAGTCATAAATGGTCTGAGGGGGAAACAATGGTTTGGGAACACCAGGTATCAACTAGCAAGCACAATGACCTTCAATGCGTTGTGGCACAGTGTGGATACCATGCACGATGACCAACCAAAGTACGCATATGTCACTGACCATGACCAAAGAATGTCACCATGTGTGGTAAACGTTGACAACTCATAACACGAGTCACAAATGATCAGAGGGGAAGATGATGGTTTTTGAATACTAGCTATTGACTAGCAAGTACAAATACATGCAATATGTAGCGCCACGGTGTGGCTACAATGCACAGTGACAAACCAAAGTATGCATATATCACTGACCATGACCAAATAATTCAACTTCATGTGGTCAATGTTGACAACTCACAACGCGAGTCACAGATAGTCAGAGGGGGTAACAATGGTTCGGGAAGACTAGCTATCAACTAGAAAGCACAAAGACCTTCAATACTGTTGGAAATCAGAATCTGACAAGCCAAGTCTCTCGGAGAATATCCGAGCTCTCAATAAGGGTTCAGGTCCAAAGACCGAACCACCTTGACCTAACGGCTCTCGGTCAGACTTACCGTTGAGTTCGATGTGTCAAGTCATTCCCTAATAAAGCGACACCTGTCACTCGCATACGGCTAGCGGAAAGAAGCCGTTGCTCATGTGTCCTGTTCTGTCCTTTAATACCGAGGATGTTCATTCCCTCAAGTTTACTATAACAGTTGTACACATCCTGTTCCCTCTTGGTTTCGCAGCTTTGTCGCCGTGTCCTCGCTCTGCTCGCACCATCCTTCTGCTGACGTCACTTACCTTTTGTCACTCTTTGCTTCGTCACTCATGACCTTTCACTCACTTCTCGCGCATCACTCGTTTTGCTCCAGTGCTCTCTAACTGCCCTCTGTCTACCTTGGAGCTTCGGTGTCTCGTCTCTCTCAAGGCCCAGTAACTAACTTCAGGGACCGTTCTTTCGTTCTTCTGCTCTCGTCGTCCCGCTGGCTCGTTTCTGCATGTCTTCGTGTTTTTTCTTGCTTCTGCTCCTGCCACCCTTGTCCATTAAAATCTTTTGACACGATATTAGAGCAACAGGCAACATCACCTAGTGCCGTGTGACCGAGTTATCGCTCTGCTGCCACCCACGCTTCCCTCCTCAAGTCTTGATGCCTCCGCCGCCGTTTTCTACCAACTCGCGCCTCTCCGCTTCGTTTGCATCTGACATCAGCACCATCGTTTGAAAGGATTCTCGCATTGAAGCAATGCCTTGTCATTTGGAAAAAAGCCCTGCGCCCATTCCGCGCCCGTGGCCAACCCGTGGTGACGCGTCGTCCATAAGAGCCAAAAACAGTTCTCGAGCCGCCGTCTGCCGTCAACTTCCTGGAAGCTTCCTGCTGCTGTCACCCTCTGCCTCGTAGCACCTCCGCCTCTGCAACCAACTCTGCCTTCCTCCCCTGCACTCAGCAGCCTCATCTGCTCCACCTGCCTCCTTGACAACAGCTTCCTCGCACTCACCGCGCCGCGCCGCGTTCTCAAACCGCCTTCTCCTATCGTCAGACGCAGCAGCGTAACTCCCGTGGTCAGGATATCGGACACCACCAGTCTCTGTGCCCGTCGGTCCCGGGCCAACTGGGGCACAAGCCGTCACTATCCTAACATCAGCAGACGAGTGTATGTGCTCGCCGAATGACTTCCTCCGCCTCAACCAACTCTCTCTAGCTGCCAGGATATCAGACACCACCAGTCTTCCTACCCGTCGGTCTCAGGCCAACTGGGGAACAAGCGGTCACTATCTTGAAAGCAGAGCATTTGGTTCTCATGCGCCGCCTCCCTCCTCACCACCGTCTCTCTTCCACCTCCTCCATCTCCAACTTCTACCATCGCCGCACTATCAACAGTCTTTCTCTTGCTCATCCACACCTACCTCTGCCGTGCTCAGCCCTCCTCATCATCTCCGCTCCAGCCTCCTTCCTCAAATCTCAGCTTCATCAGGCTTCCTCAAGCCGCCTTCTGCCATCTGCATCGTTCGCGCCACCTTCGTCATCAGCCTTAATCATCAGCGCACGTGGTTCCGCCCCTGCGCCCACTCAGCCATCCGCTGTTTCTGCCATCATCGCTTCCTTTGCTCGGCAAAGGATCCACCCGGTCGCATCGCCCGTTCCGCGACGACCTGCATTCGTGCCGAAATCTTCCGCAGCGCACGTGGTTTCGCCCCTGCGCCCAAACCTATTTCATCAACTTCCGCCTCCTCAGCATCCGCACCTGTGACCAGCACAAGGAACTGCACGAGCTCGCTGCCCGCTTCGCACCAGCCTGCACCCAAGTTGGTAGCAGATTTCTCGCGGCGCGTTGGCTCCTGCCTTCCCCTTGCCACATTCTACTCCTCTACTTCGCTACGCATGTGATTTCTCCCCTGCACCCACTCAGTCGTCTAGCTTTCCTCCGCCATCAGCCGCCTTCATCATCTGCTCGGCACACGGATCCGCCCGGCCGCATCGCCTGTTACGCGATGACCTGCGCCCACACCAAAACATTCTCAATGCACGAGGTTCCACCCCTGCGCCAACTCTTATTATCACTCACTCCTCCGCTCATAATTCCTCTGTCATCATCTGCTCTCATCCTCCACTCCGTTGCCTCAAGGATCCACATGTGGGTCTCATCCCTGCACATCCACCACCGTCTCCGCATCTTCTCCTCTACAGCAGCCTCCTTTCTCTCCTTCACCCAGTCTTGCCCTTCTCACTCGTCTCCACCTCCCTACAGGGATACAGAAGTTGAGCTGTGGCAGAGTCTCTTCTGTGGTTGACACAAGTGATAGTGTCATCCCTTCTCTCCCTTCTCCACATGGCTCTCTCCTTGGAGACATGTGCCATACAAGAAGAAGATGGAAGCAATGTTGTTGATAGGGAAAACCAAGTGCTTACTCTGGCACGAAGAACACCTATCAACCAATACAATAAGATGCAGCTCCTCATCGGACAATACGAACACATTCGCTCGCCATATCGCCCCATCCCAGACTATGACGACGCCTTCTTCAACGTCTACTGTCTGCTTTGGGAGCTGCTCCATCCTTCTTACCGTCATCACCAACTGAAGACCAACTCGGTCCCTGTATTGTGGCATCGTATCTTGCAGCAAGCCTCGAGGAAGCAGTGGGTTGCAACCACGTGCTAGAACAACGACAGTTTTCCAGACATCACTGGAAGAGTGCGTGTTCTGCGTACCACCTCTCGCCCCTCTACAGCACAAGCTTGGGCAACTGAGGTGTACAATGCCCTGTACCCCAAACTCCTACATGGCTACAGAATCACTGATGCTCTACTTGGAAATCTGACTTACCTGGGACCAACGGTTTCCGATGAAACCCTTCGTCTCTACCAGGAGCAGATTAACCAGGAAATCAGGGAAGGACTTAAACGAATCCTTGGACAAAGACTTCATCAGCTGGTAGATGACTTTCCTTCCGACCTTGAGGAAATGTGGAACAACCTTCTGCTACATTGTGGAGTGGAACGTTCATCCATGTGGGAGGACGTATACTACCACTAACACAAGAGTTCGCTCTCCTTCAACCTTGTCAGATTCACGGTGGGTGTTGGAAATCAGAATCTGACAAGCCAAGTCTCTCGGAGAATATCCGAGCTCTCAATAACGGTTCAGGTCCAAAAACCGAGCCACCTTGACATAAAGGGCTCTCGGTCAGACTGACCGTTGAGTTCGATGTGTCAAGTCATCCCATAATAAAGTGACATCTGTCACCCTCGTACAGCTAGGGGAAAGAAGCCATTGCTCATCTCCTGTTATGTCCTTTTAATACCAAGGATGTGCATTCCCTTGAGTTAACCAGAACAGTTATGCACATCCTATTCCCTCTTGGCTCCGCGGCTTTGCCGCTGTGTCCTCGCTCAGCTCGCACCCTCCTTCCGCCCACGTCACTTACCTTCTGTCACTCTTTGCTTTGTCACTCATGACCTTTCACTCACTTCTCGCGCATCACTCATTTTGCTCCTGTGCTCTCTCACTGCCCTCTGTCTACCTTGGAGCTCCGGTGTCTCGTATCTCTCAAGGCCCACTGACCAACCTCAGGGACCGCTCTTTCGTTCTTCTGCTCTCGTCGTCCCGCTGGCTCGTTTCTGCAAGTCTTCGTGCTTTTGCCTGCTTCTGCTCCTGCCACCCTCGTCCATTGTAATCTTCTCTCAAATACATAGTGACGCAGCGTGGTAACCATGTGCAATGACAAACCAAAGTAGGTATATGTCACTAACCATGACCAAAAGAATTTCACAGTGTGTGGTCAACATTGAAAACTCATAACACGAGTCACAAATGGTCAGAGGGGGAAACAATGGGTTGAGAACACTGGTTATCAACTAGCAAGTACAAAGTCCTTCAACAAGCAGTGGCACGGTGTGGCTAGCATGCACAGTGACCAACCAAAGGATGCATACGTCACTGACTATGACCGAAGAAGTCCAATATGTGTGGTCAACATCGACAACTCATAACACAAGTCACAAATGATCTGAGGGAGAGACAATGGTTTGGGAACCATATGTATTGACTAGAAAGGACAAAGAAATTCAATACGTAGTGGCACGGTGTGACTAATATGCACACCAAACAACCAAACTAGGCATATTTCACTGACCATAACGGAAGAATTTCAATATGGGTAGTCAACGTTCACCAACCATAACACGAGTCACAAATGGTCAGAGGGGGAATCAATGGTTTGGGAATATCACTTCTCAACTAGCAAGAACAACGACCTTCAGTCAGTAGTAGCACGGTGTGGCAACCATGCACAATGACCGACCAAAGGAGGCATATGTACTGCCTTTGACCAAAGAAATCCGCTGTGTGTGGTCAACATTGACAGCTCATAATACGAGTCACAAATGGTAAGAGGGAAAAACAATGATTTGGGAACACCAGGTATCAACTAGAAAGAACAAGGACCTTCAATAAGTTGTGGCACGGTGTGGATACCATGCATGATGACCAACCAAAGTAGGCATATGTCACTGACCATGACCAAATAATGTCACTAGGTGTGGTAAACGTTCACAACTCATAACACGAGTCACATATGGTCAGAGTGGAAGACAATGGTTTGTAAGTACTAGTTATTGAGCAGCAAGTACAAATACATTCAATATGTAGTGGCACTGTGTGACTACCATGCACAGTGACAAACCAAAGTATGCTTATGTCACAAATCATGACCAAGGAATTTCATTTCATTTGGTCAACGTTGAAAACTCACAACACACGTCATAGATAATCTGAGGGGGGTCACAATGGTTTGGGGACACTAGCTATCAACTAGAAAGCACAACGACCTTCAATACGTAGTGACACGGCGTGGTAACCATGTACAGTGACAAACCAAAGTAGGCATATGTCACTAACCATGACCAAAAAAAATTCATAGTGTGTGGTCAACGTTGAAAATGCATGAGTCACAAATAGTGAGAGGGGAAACAATGGGTTGGGAACACTCGTTATCAACTAGAAAGTACAAAGACCTTCAACAAGTAGTGGCACGGTGTGGCTAGCGTGCACAGTGACTAACCCAAGGATGCATACGTCACTGAGTATGACCGAAGAAGTCCACTATGTGTGGTCAACATTGAAAACTCATCACACGAGTCAGAAATGGTCAGAGGGAGAGACAATGGTTTGGGAACCCTATGTATGGACTAGAAAGGACAAGGAACTTCAATACGTAGTGGCACGCTGTGGCTACTATGCACACCAAACAACCAAACTAGGCATATGTCACTGACAATGACCAAAGAATTTCAATATGGGTGGTCAACATTCACCAACCATAACACGAATCATAAACAGCCAGAGGGGGGAAACAATGGTCCGGGAATATCAGTTCTCAACTAGCAAGTACAACGAACTTCAATCAGTAGTAGCACGGTGTGGCTACCATGCACAATGACCGACCAAAGTAGGCATATGTATTGCCTTCGACGAAAGAAATCCGCTGTGTGTGGTCAACGTTGACAACTCATAATACCAGTCACAAATGGTCGGAGGGGGAAACAATGGTTTGGGAACAACAGGTATCAACTAGCAAGCACAATGACCTTCAATGAGTTGTGGCACAGTGTGGATACCATGCACGATGACAAACCAAAGTACGCATATGTCACTGACCATGACCAAAGAATGTCACCATGTGTGGTAAACGTTGACAACTCATAACACGAGTCACAAATGGTCAGAGTGGAAGGTAATGGTTTCTGAATACTAGTTATTGACTAGCAAGTACAAATACCTTCAATGTGTAGCGGCACGGTGTGGCTACAATGCACAGTGACCAACCAAAGTATGCATATGTCACTGACCATGACCAAATAATTCCACTTCATGTGGTCAATGTTGACAACTCACATCACGAGTCAGAGATAGTCAGAGGGGTGTAACAATGGTTTGGGAAGACTAGCTATCAAATATAAAGCACAAAGACCTTCAATACATAGTGAGACGACGTGGTATCCATGAGCAATGACAAACCAAAGTAGGCATATGTGAATAACCATGACCAAAAGAATTTCACAGTGTCTGGTCAACGTTGAAAACTCATAACACGAGTCACAAATGGTCACGGGGGGAAACAATGGGTTGGGAACACTGGCTATCAACTGGCAAGTACAAAGGCCTTCAACAAGCAGTGGCACGGTGTGGCTAGCATGCACAGTGACCAACCAAAGGATGAATACGTCCTTGACTATGACCGAAGAAGTCCACTATGTGTGGTCAACGTTGACAACTCATAACACGAGTCACAAAAGGTCAGAGGGAGAGACAATGGTTGGGGAACCATATGTATTGACTAGAAAGGACAAAGAACTTCAGTACGTAGTGGCACGGTGTGGCTAATATGCACACTAAACAACCAAACTAGGCATATGTTACTGACCATGACCAAAGATTTTCAATATGGGTAGTCAACGTTCACCAACCATAACACGAGTCACAAATGGTCAGAGGGGGAAAGAATGGTCTGGGAATATCAGTTCTCAACTAGCAAGTACAACGACCTTCAGTCGGTGGTAGCACGGTGTGGCTACCATGCACAATGACCGACCAAAGGAGGCATATGTACTGCCTTTGACCAAAGAAATCCGCTGTGTGTGGTCAACACTGACAGCTCATAATACAAGTCACAAATGGTCAGAGGGGGAAACAATGGTTTGGGAACACCAGGTATCAACTAGAAAGCACAAGGACCTTCAATAAGCTGTGGCACGGTGTGGATACCATGCACGATGACCAACCAAAGTAGGCATATGTCACTGACCATGACCAAACAATGCCACCAAGTGTGGTAAACTTTGACAACTCATAACACGAGTCACAAATGGTCAGAGTGGAAGACAATTGTTTATAAATAGTAGTTATCGAGTAGAAAGTACAAATACATTCAATATGTACTGGCACCGTGTGGCTACCATGCACAATGACTAACCAAAGTATGCATATGTCACAGACCATGACCAAGGAAGTTCACTTCATGTGGTCAACGTTAACAACTCACAACACGAGTCATAGATAGTCTGAGGGGGGTAACAATGGTTTGGAAACACTAGCTATCAACTAGAAAGCACAAAGACATTCAATACGTAGTGACACGGCGTGGTAACCATGTACAGTGACAAACCAAAGTAGGCATATGTCACTAACCATGACCAAACGAATTTTACAGTGTGGTCAACGTTGAAAACTCATGAGTCACAAATGGTTAGAGGGGAAAACAATGGGTGGGGAACACTAGTTATCAACTAGCAAGTACGAAGACATTCAACAAGTAGTGGCACAGTGTGGCTAGTATGCACATTGAACAACCAAAGGATGCATACGTCACTAACTATGACCGAAGGAGTCCACTATTTGTGGTCAATATTGACAACTCATAACACGAGTCACAAATGGTCAGAGGGAGAGACATTGGTCTGGGAACCCTATGCATGGACTAGAAAGGATAAAGAACTTCAATACCTAGTGGCACGGTGTGGCTACAATGCACACCAAACATCCAAACTAGGCATACGTCACTGACCATGACAAAAGAATTTCAATATGGGTGGTCAACGTTCACCAACCATAACACGAGTCACAAACGGCCGGAGGGCAAAACAATGGTCCGTGAATATCACTTCTCAACTAGCAAGTACAACGACCTTCAGTCAGTAGTAGCACGGTGTGGCTATCATGCACAATGACCGACCAAAGTAGGCATATGTACTGCCTTTGACCGAAGAAATCCGTTTTGTGTGGTGAACGTTGAAAACGCATAATACGAGTCACAAATGGCCAGAGGGGGAAACAATGGTTTGGGAACACCAGGTATTTACTAGCAAGCACAATGACCTTCAATGATTTGTGGCACGGTGTGGATACCATGCACGATGACCAACCAAAGTATGCATATGTCATTCACCATGACCAAAGAATGTCACCATGTGTGGTAAACTTTGACAACTCATAACATGAGTCACAAATGGTCAGAGTGGAAGATGATGGTTTCTGAATAATAGATATCGACTAGCAAGTACAAATACATTCAATATATAGTGGCACAGTGTGGCTACAATACATAGTGACCAACTAAAGTATGCATATGTCACTGACCAGGACCAAATAATTCCACTTCATGTGGTCAATGTTGATAACTCAGAACGCGAGTCACAGATAGTCAGAATGGGTAACAATGATGTAGGAACACTAGTTATTAAGTAGCAAGTACAAAGACCTTGAACAAGTAGTGGCACGGCGTGGTAACCATGTACAGTGACAATCCAAAGTATGCATATGTCACTACCCATGATCAAAGGAATTTCACAGTGTGTGGTCAACGTTGAAATCTCACAATACGAGTCACAAATGGTCAGAGGGGGATACAATGGGTTGGGAACACTAGTTGTCAAGTAGCAAGTACAAAGACCTTGAACAAGTGGCGGCACGGTATGGCTAGAGAGTATAGTTACCTACTAAAGGATGCATACTTCACTCACTATGACCGAAGAAGTCCACTATGTGTGGTCAACATTGAAAAACTCATCACACGAGTCACAAATGGTCAGAGGGAGAGACAATGGTTTGGGAAAAATATGCATGGACTAGAAAGGACAAGGAACTTCAATACGTAGTGGCACGGTGTGGCTACTATGCACACCAAAGAACCAAACCAGGCATATGTCACTGGCCATGACCATAGAATTTCAATATGGGTGGTCAAGGTTCACCAATCATGAAATGAGTCACAAACGGTCAGAGGGGTAAAAAAATGGTATGGGAATATCAGTTCTCAACTAGCAAGTACAACGATCGTCAATCAGTAGTAGCACAGTGTGGCTACCATGCACAATGACCGACCAAAGTAGGCATATGTACTGCCTTTGACCGAAGAAATCTGCTGTGTGTGGTCAACATTGACAACTCATAATACGAGTCACAAATGGTCAGAGGGGGAAACAATGGTTTGGGAACACCATGTATCAACTAGAAAGCACAAGGACCTCCAATAAGTTGTGGTACGGTGTGGATACCATGCACGATGACCAACCGAATTAGGCACATGTCACTGACCATGACGAAATAATTTCTCCATGTGTGGTAAACGTTGACAACTCATAACAGGAGTGACAAATGGTCTGATTGCAAGATAATGGTTTCTGAACACTAGTTATTGATTAGCAAGTACAAATTCCTTCAATATGTAGCGGCACGATGTGGCTACAATGCACAGTGACCAACCAAAGTATGCATATGTTGTCATAAGAATGCACACACGAGA
>SZWC01001497.1:194490-214475 GCA_023375785.1 Penium margaritaceum
ATGTCACTGACCATGACGAAATAATTTCTCCATGTGTGGTAAACGTTGACAACTCATAACAGGAGTGACAAATGGTCTGATTGCAAGATAATGGTTTCTGAACACTAGTTATTGATTAGCAAGTACAAATTCCTTCAATATGTAGCGGCACGATGTGGCTACAATGCACAGTGACCAACCAAAGTATGCATATGTTGTCATAAGAATGCACACACGAGAACAAAGGTAGCAGAGGCAAGCAGAAGCATCGGGACATGCAAGTGCACGTCAGCAGAGTGACGTAGGCAAGAGCGGTCCGAGGAGTTAGTCGCGGGAGCTGATAGAGGCTGAGATGCGAGGTAGCGGAGGTAGACAGGTTGATGTGAGAGAGAGTGCTGGCAAGGGGAGCGATGGTTGGTGGAGTGTGAGAGCTGAGCGAAGGAGCGAAAGTGACGGAGCAAGGCGTTGAGAGTTGGCGAAGACAGAAAGTGCGAGGGACGAGCATAGCGAAGACACGGCGGCGAAGCCGCGGAACCAAGGGGGAACAGGATGAGCAGAACTATTCTGGTTAAACTAGGAGGGAATGAACATCTTCCTTATATCACAACAGAACAGGACAAAGTAAATGCAACGGCTTCTTGTGCACTAGCCAGACGTGCTTGCGGCCGGGCCGCTTGTTAGGGGATTCCTCGGTAGGATGGCCGTTTGTAGGTCGAGGACCGTTAACGGCTAGTCAGTGGTGATGACCGAGGTGGTTCTAAGCCGGAGCTGAACCGTTATTGAGATTTTAATCTCGGGTGTGTCATGCTCTGTCAGTTTCATATTCCGACACCCCCCTTGAATTTGACAGACAATCTGTGTGAGTAGGTCCATTCCATGGTAATTGAGCATCCCAGACCCCGAGAGGAAAGAAAGTGTGACCACATGTCTCCAAGGTCCCCTGGATGTGCGTCAACAAGTGCATGGTAGGTTCTGTGCATGACGGTTTTCAGTTCTCTGCGTACTTGCTGATTTACCTCAGCGTACGACTCAGTCCGTTGTTCTGCTGGCCCAATGTAAAGCTGGTCACCAAATAGATAGTCTGTTACACCGAGATGCAGGAGAAGAACTGGGTAGAGGAACGTGTACACCTGCTCGACCCATTCCTGTGTTTGTGCTCATCCTTCATATCGTCCAAAGGTGGGCAGAGGGTCAAGTTCTTCTGCCATTGTAGGCAAAATTGTCATGTTGGTACAGACGCCCTTGAGCCAGTGACGCCACCATCCTTGATGAAGTATCCTGAGGCAAAGCATCGGGGTAGTGTGAGCTGTTCTGAAGTGATGGTGATAGGAGGGATGCACAAGGGGTCGAATTTCATCGCATGCTGCTTCAAAGGTGATTCGTTGGATGTTCGTGGAATAGTCGTCCATTACTGGGATTTGTCTGTCAGTGTTGTACTCGACAGATCCTTGGAGCAGGTTGATAAGTGAATGTTCATGAACTGACCATCCAGCAGCGTGTGTCAGGACAGAGGCAGACCATGTGTGTACGTTGGAACCGTCTTCGGCGAGTATGTTATTTTGGGGAAGAGGTGGAGTGGCCATGACGGTGGTTGGTGTGGAAGTTCGTCAAAGGTGTAAGGTACAGGCAGTCGGTAAAGCAGTTGAGTTGAGTAGAGGATGAAGCTGATGGTAGGGAACGATAAATGGCAAGGTAGATCCAGGGGTGAAGTTCAAAATTTTCAGCGTGGACGCGGGTTGTCGCAGAATCAGGCAATACGACCAGGCAGATCCTTGTTCCAAGCGGAAGCGGATGATGGCGGAGAAAGCGATTGATTTGATAAATGGGCGCAGAGGCGAGCCACGTGCGCTGAAGAAGGGTACAGCGTGGGTGCAGGTCATCGCGCAAAGGGCGATGCGACCAGGCGGATCCTTGTGCCGAGCTGAAAGCAATTTGTGAAAGCTAAGGGAGCGATTGGTTAATGAGTGGGCGCAGGGGCGGACCGCGTGCGCTGATGGAAGTTGCGGCGTGGGCGCAGTTCGTCGCGACTCGAGCGATGCGACCGGGCGGATCCTTTGTGCCGGGCTGAAGTTGATGCTGAAGTGGAGGAAATGATTGATGGATGAGTGGGCGCAGGGGCAAAACCGCGTGCGCTGCGAGGTTACGGCTTGGGCGCAGGTCGTCGCGGAAAAGGCGATGCGACCGGGCGGATCCTTGTGCCGAGCTGAGAGCGATTTGTGGAAGCGAAGGAAGCGATTGATGAATGAGTGGGCGCAGGGGCGAAACCACGTGCGCTGAAGGAAGTTTTGGCGTGGGCGCAGGCCGTCGCAGAAAAAAGGTGATGCGGCCGGGCAGATCCTTGTGCCGATATGAAAGCGATTTATAGAGGCGGAGGAAGCGATTGACGGATGAGTGGCTGCAGGGGCGGAACCACGTGCACGATAAAGCAATGCTGATGAGGGTGATGAATGAGAAGGCGGTGCGACTAATACTGATGATGGAGAGGCGGCGAAGATGAGGCGGGAACGCGCAGTTGATGAAGCTGAGGAGGCAGGAGCGAGGAGGAGGAGGGATGATGGAGGCGAATGAAGACAAAGACCGAAGGCTGATGATGATGGAGAAGACGGGAGACAGAGAGCGACGCGAGCGAAGAGAGCCAGGATGAGACGCAGAGTTGCAGGTGGAGGCAGAGTGTCGCAACTCTTTCTTCTGCATTCAGGAGAGTGACGGCTTGTTCCCCAGTTGGATCGGAAGTGGGAGCAAGAAGACTGGTGGTGTCCGATGTCCTGTCGGCTGGAAGAGGTTGGTTGCGACAGAGGGAGTCAGGCAGCGGGCAGGGATACTAGACCGCTGATGTCAGGAGAGTGACGGCTTGTTCCCCAGTTGGCTCGGAAATGGGAGCAAGAAGACTGGTGGTGTCCGATATCCTGAAGGCAGTAGTTTTGGCTGCAGCTGCTAACGAGGCAAGGAGGCGATGCGAAAAGGCGGCTTGAGATGATGGACGCAGGCGCACTGGGGATGGCGGCAAGGAAGCAGTAGCTGGAGCTGATGAGACGAGATGAAGGAGGAGGAGATGCTGGCAGAGGCGGTTGTGATGATAGACAGTGGATGGTAGGCAGCAGGAAGCTTCTCAGTAGTTGACGGCAGGCGGTGGCTTGAGAGTCACTTGCAGCTGTTGTAGGCGACACGTCACCGGTTGTTAGCCGCGGGCGCGGAAATGGGCGCAGGGCCTTCTTAGGACGACGAGGCGTTTCTTCAGCGTAGAGAACTCGTCAGGCAGAGCTACTGATGTCAGCTGCAGATGAAGCGGAGAGGCGCGAGATGGCGGTAGCGGCAGCACGAGAATGTGAGTCGAAGCGGCGAAGCAAGGGTGTCGGCAGAGCGATGACGCGGTCACGGGACTCCAGGTGATGTTGCCTGAAGCTCTGATACCATGTCAGAAGAATGCAGGCACGAGAACAAACGTAGCAGAAGCAAGAAAAAGCATCGGGACATGCAAGTGCACGTCAGCAGAGTGACGTAGGCAAGAGCGGTCCGAGGAGTTAGTCGCGGGAGCTGATAGAGGCTGTGACGCGAGGTAGAGGAGGTAGAAAGGTTGATGTGAGAGAGAGTGCTGGCGAGGGGAGCGATGGTTGGCGGAGTGTGAGAGCGGAGCGAAGGAGCGAAAGTGACGGAGCGAGGCGTTGAGAGTTGGCGAAGACAGAAAGTGCGAGGGACGAGCAGAGCGAAGACACGGCGGCGAAGCCGCCGTGTGGTTGAATGAACATCCTCCTTATATCATAATAGAACAGGACAAAGCATATGCACAGGATGAGCTGAACTGTTGTGGTTAAACTAGGAGGGAATGAACATCCTCCTTATATCACAATAGAACAGGACAAAGCATATGCAACGGCTTCTTGTGTACTAGCCGGACGTGCTTGCGGCCGGGCCGCTTATTAGGGGATTCCTCGGTAGGATGGCCATTGATAGGTCGAGGACTGTTAACGGCTAGTCAGTGGTGATGACCGAGGTGGTTCTAAGCCGGAGCTGAACCGTTATTGAGATTTTAATATTGCGTGTGTCATGCTCTGTCAGATTCATATTCCGACATATGTCACTGACCATGACCACATATTTCCACTTCATGTGTTCAATGTTGACAACTCACAACACGAGTCACATATAGTGAGAAAGGGTAACAATGGGTTGGGAACACTAGTTATCAAGTAGCAGGTACAACGGCCTTGAAGAAGTAATGGCACGGCGTGGTAACCATGTACAGTGACAAACCAAAGTATGCATATGTCACTACCCATGATCAAAAGAATTTCATAGTGTGTGGTCAATGTTGAAAACTCGTAACACGAGTCACAAATGGTCAGAGGGGGAAACAATGGTTTGGGAACACTAGTTATCAAGTAGCAAGTACAAAGACATCAAACAAGTAGCGGCACGGTATGGCTAGCGTGCACAGTTACCTACTAAAGGATGCATACTTCACTGACTGTGACCGAAGAAGTCCACTATGTGTGGTCAACGTTGAAAACTCATCACACGAGTCACAAATGGTCAGAGGGAGAGACAATGGTTTGGGAACCCTATGCATGGACTAGAAAGGACAAGGAACTTCAATGCATAGTGGCACGGTGTGGCTACTATGCACACCAAACAACCAAACTAGGCATATGTCACTGACCATGACCAGAGAATTTCAATATGTGTGGTCAATGTTCACCAACCATAGCACGAGTCACAAACGGTCAGAGGGGGAAACAATGGTCCGGGAATATCAGCTATCAACTAGCAAGTACAGCGTCATTCGATCAGTAGTAGCACGGTGTGGCTACCATGCACAATGAAAGACCACAGTAGGCATATTTCTTTGGTCAAAGGTCGTACATATGTACGACCTTTGACCAAAGAAATCCGCAGTGTGTAGTCAACGTTGACAACTCATACTACGAGTCACAAATGGTCTGATGGAGAAACAATGGTCTGGGAACACCAGGTATCAACTAGCAAGCACAATGACCCTCAATGAGTTGTGGCACGGTGTGGATACAATGCACGATGAACAACTAAAGTATGCATATGTCACTGACCATGATCAAAGAATGTCCCCAAGTGTGGTGAACGTTGACAACTGATAACACGAGTCACAAATGGTCAGAGTGGAAGATAATGGCTTGTGAATATTAGTTATCAACTACCAAGTAAAAATACCTTCAATATGTAGCGGCACGGTGTGGCTACAATGCACAGTGACCAACCAAAATATGCATATGTCACTGACCATGACCAAATTACTCCACTTCATGTGGTCAATGCTGATAACTCACAACACGAGTCACAGATAGTTAGAGGGGGTAACAATGGTTTGGGAAGACTAGCTGTCAACTAGAAAGCACAAAGACCTTCAATACATAGTGAAACGGCTTGGTAACCATGTACAACGACAAACCAAAGTAGGCATATGTCTCTGACCATGACCAAAAGAATTTCACAGTGTGTGGTCAACTTTGAAAACTCATAACACGAGTCACAAATGGTCAGAGGGGGAAACAATGGGTTGGGAACACTGGTTATCAACTAGCAAGTACAAATTCCTTCAACAAGCAGGGGCACGGTGTGGCTATCATGCACAGTGACCAACCAAAGGATGCATGCGTCACTGACTATGACCGAAGAAGTCCACTATGTGTGGTCAAAAGTGGCAACTCATAACACAAGTCACAAATGGTCAGAGGGAGAGACAATGGTTTGGGAACCATATGTATTGACTAGAAAGGACAAAGAACTACAAGACGTAGTGGCACGGCGTGGCTAATATGCACACCAAACTACCAAACTAGGCATATCTCACTGACCATGACCAAAGAATTTCAATACGGGTAGTCAACGTTCACCAACAATGACACGAGTCACAAATGGTCAGAGGGGGAAACAATGGTCTGAGAATATCAGTTCTCAACTAGCAAGTACAACGACCTTGAGTCAGTAGTAGCACAGTTTGGCTACCATGCACTATGACCGACCAAAGTAGGCATATGTACTGCCTTTGACCAACGAAAACCGCTGTGTGTGGTCAACATTGACAACTCATAATACGAGTCACAAATGGTTAGAGGGGGAAACAATGATTTGGGAACACCAGGTATCAACTATGAAGCACAAGTACCTTCAATAAGTTGTGGCACGGTGTGGATACCATGCACGATGACCAACCAAAGTAGGCATTTGTCACTGAGCATGACCAAATAATGTCACTAAGTGTGGTAAACTTTGACAACTCAGAACATTAGTCACAAATGGCCAGAGTGGAAGACAATTGTTTGTGAATACTAGTTATCGAGTAGATAGTACAAATACATTCAATATGTAGTGGCACCGTGTAGCTCCCATGCGCAGTGACTAACCAAAGTATGCATATGTCACAGACCATGACCAAGGAAGTTCACTTCACGTGGTCAACGTTAATACCTCACAACACGAGTCATACATAGTCCGAGGGGTGTAACAATGGTTTAAAAACATTAGCTATAAACTAGAAAGCACAAAGACCTTCAATACGTAGTGACACGGCGTTGTAACCATGTATAGTGACAAACCAAATTGGGCATATGTCACTAACCATGACCAAAAGAATTTCACATTGTGTGGTCAACGTTGAAAACTCATGAGTCACAAATGATTAGAGGGGGAAACGATGGGTTGGAAAAAATAGTTCTCAACTAGTAAGAACAAAGACCTTCAACAAGTATTGGCACGGTGTGGCTAGTGTGCACATTGACCACACAAAGGATGCATACGTCACTGACTATGACCGAAGATGTCCACTATTTGTGGTCAACATTGAAAACTCATAACACGAGTCACAAATGGTCAGAGGGAGACACAATGGTTTGGGAACCCTATGCATGGACTACAAAGGACAAAGAACTTCAATACCTAGTGGCACGGTGTGGCTACAATGCACACCAAAAAACCAAACTAGGCATACGTCACTGACCATGACAAAAGATTCAATATGGGTGGTCAACGTTCACCAATCATAACACGAGTCACAAACGGTCAGGAGAGGAAACAATGCTATGCGAATATTGGTTCTAAAATACCAAGTACAACGACCTTCGGTGAGTAGTAGCACGGTGTGGCTACCATGCACAATGACCGACCAAAGTAGGCATATGTACTGCCTTTGACCAAAGAAATCTGTTGTGTGTGGTCAACGTTGACAACTCATAATACGAGTCACAAATGGCCAGAGGGGGAAACAATGGTTAGGGAACACTAGGTATCAACTAGAAAGCATAATGATCTTCAATGAGTTGTGGCACGGTGTGGTTACCATGCACATGACCAACCAAAGTATGCATATGCCACTGACCATGACCAAAGAATGTCACCATGTGTGGTAAACATTGACAACTCATAACACGAGTCACAAATGGTCAGACTGGAAGATAATGGTTTCTGAATACTGGTTATTGACTAGCAAGTACAAATACCTTCAATATGTAGTGGCACAGTGTGGCTACAATGCACAGTGACCCACCAAAGTATGCATATGTCACTGACCATGACTAAATAATTCCACTTCATGTGGTAAATGTTGACAATTCACAACACGAGTCAGAGATAGTCAGAGGGGTTAAGAATGATTTGGGAAGACTAGATATCAACTAGAATGCACAAACACCTTCAATACGTAGTGACACGGCGTGGTAACCATGTACAGTGACAAACCAAAGTAGCCATATGTCACTAACCATGACCAAAGGAATTTCACAGTGTGTGGTCAATGTTGGAAACTCATAATACGAGTCACAACTGGTCAGAGGGGGAAACAATGGGTTGGGAACACTAGCTATCAACTAGCAAGCACAAAGTCCTTCAACAAGCAGTGGCACGATGTGGCTAGCATGCACAGTGACCAACCAAAGGATGCATACGTCACTGACTATGACCGAAGAAGTCAACTATGTGTGGTGAACATTGACAGCTCATAACACGAGTCACAAATGGTCAGAGGGAGAGAACGTGGTTTGGGAACCATATGTATTGACTAGAAAGGACAAAAAACTTCAATACGTAGTGGTACGGTGTGGCTTATATGCACACCAAACAACCAGACTAGGCATATGTCACTGACCATGACCAAAGAATTTCAATATGGGTGGTCAACGTTCACCAACCATAAAACGAGTCACAAATGGTCAGAGGGGTAAACAATGGTCTGGGAATATCAGTTCTCAACTAGCAAGTATAACGACCTTCAATCAGTAGTAGCACGGTGTGGCTATCATGCACAGTGACCGACCAAATTATGCATATGTCCTGCCTTTTACCAAAGAAATCCGATGTGTGTGGTCAACATTGAAAACTCATAATACGAGTCACAAATTGTCAGAGGGGGAAGCAATGGTTAGGGAACACCTTGTATCATCTAGAAAGCACAAGGACCTTCTATATGTTGTGGGACGGTGTGGATGCCATGCACGATGACCAACCAAAGTAGACATATGTCACTGACCATGACCAAATAATGTGACTAAGTGTGGTAAACTTTGACAACTCATAACACGGGTCACATATGGTCAGAGTAGAAGACAATGGTTTGTGAATACTAGTTATCGAGTAGCAAGTACAAACACGTTGAATATGTAGTAGCACTGTGCGGCTACCATGCACAGTGACCAACCAAAGTATGCATGTGTCACAGACCATGACCAAATAATTCCACTTCATGTGGTCAATGTTGACAACTCTCAACACGACTCACAGAAAGTCAGAGGGGGTAACAATGGGTTGGGAAGACTAGCTATCAACTAGAAAGCACAAAGACCTTCAATACGTAGTGACACGGCGTGGTAACCATGTACAGTGACAAACCAAAGTAGGCATATGTCACTAACCATGACCAAACGAATTTCGCAGTGTGTGGTCAACGTTGAAAACTCACAACACGAGTCAGAGATAGTCAGAGGGGTTAAGAATGATTTGGGAAGACTAGATATCAACTAGAATGCACAAACACCTTCAATACGTAGTGACACGGCGTGGTAACCATGTACAGTGACAAACCAAAGTAGGCATATGTCACTAACCATGACCAAACGAATTTCACAGTGTGTGGTCAACGTTGAAAACTCATAACACGAGTCAGAAATGGTCAGAGGGGGAACCAATGGGTTGGGAACACTAGTTATCAACTAGCAAGTACAAAGTCCTTCAACAAGCAGTGGCACGGTGTGGCTAGCATGCACATTGACCAACCAAAGGATGCATACGTCACTGACTATGACCGAAAAAGTCAACTATGTGTGGTCAACATTGACAACTCATAACATGAGTAAAAAATGGTCAGAGGGAGAGACAATGGTTTCGGAACCATATGTATTGACTAAAAAGGACAAAGAACTTCAATACGTAGTGGCACTGTGTGGCTAATATGCACACCATACAACCAAACTAGGGTGCAACTAGTGCGCAACTAGGGCGCAACTAGGGCGCGACTCGGGCGCAACTAGGGTGTGGCTTCGGCGTAACTAAGGCGCAACTAGGGCACAACTAGGGCGCAACTAGGGCGCAACTAGGCATATGTCACTGACCATGACCAAAGAATTTCAATATGGGTGGTCAACGTTCACCAACCATGCCACGAGCCACAAATGGTCAGAGGGGCAAGTAGGGCGTAGCTAGTGCCCAACTGAGGCGCAACTAGGGCGCAAGTAGGCGCCAGTAGGGCGCAAGTAGGGCGCAACTAGGGCGCAACTAGGGCGCAACTAGGACGCAACTAGGACGCAACTAGGGCGCAAGTAGGCGCCAGTAGGGCGCAAGTAGGGCGCAACTAGGGCGCAACTAGGGCGCAACTAGGACGCAACTAGGACGCAACTAATGCGTAACTAGGCTGCAACTACGGTGAAAGTAGGGCGCAACTAGGGTGAAACCAGGGCGCCCGGGCGCAACTAAGGCGTGGAAACTAGGGCACAACTAGGGCGCAACTAGGACGCAACTAGGGCACAACTAGGGCGCAAGTAGGGCGCAACTAGGGTGAAACCAGGGCGCCCGGGCGCAACTAAGGCGTGGAAACTAGGGCACAACTAGGGCGCAACTAGGACGCAACTAGGGCACAACTAGGGCCCAACTAGGACGCAAGAAGGGCGCAACTAGATTGCAACTAGTGCGCAACCAGGGCGCAACTAGGGCGCGACTAGGGCGCGACTAGGGTATGACTTGGGCGTAACTAGGGCGCAACTAGGGCACAACTAGGGCGCAACTAGGCGCAACTAGGGTGCACTTAGGTCGTAACTGGGGGCAACTAGGGCGCAACTAGGGCGCAACTAGGTTGCAACTAGGGCACGACTAGGGTGCAACTAGGGCGCAACTAGGGGGCAACTAGGGCGCAACTAGGGCGCAACTAGGGAGCAACTAATGCGCAACTAGGGCGCAACTAGGGCGCAACTAGGGCACAACTAGGGCGCAACTAGGGTGCAACTAGGGCGCAACTAGGACGCAACTAAGGCGCAACTAGGGCGTAACTGGGGGCAACGAGGGCGCAACGAGGGTGCAACTAGGGGGCAACTAGGGCGCAACGAGGGTGCAACTAGGGGGCAACTAGGGCGCAACGAGGGTGCAACTAGGGGGCAACTAGGGCGCAACGAGGGTGCAACTAGGGGGCAACTAGGGCGCAACGAGGGTGCAACTAGGGGGCAACTAGGGCGCAACGAGGGTGCAACTAGGGGGCAACTAGGGCGCAAGTAGGGTGCAAGTAGGGCGCAAATAGGGCCCAACTAAGGCGCAACAAGGGCGCAACTAGGGTGCAACTAGGGCGCAACTAGGGCGCAACTAGGCCGCAACTAGGGCGCAACTAGGGCGCAACTAAAGTGCAACTAGTGCGCAACTAGGGCGCAATTAGGACGTAACTAGGGCGCATCTAGAGCGCAACTATGGCGCATTTAGGGCGCAACAAGGGCACAACGAGGGTGTAACTAGGGTGCAACGAAGGCGCAACGAGGGCGCAACTAGGGCGCAACTAAGGTACAACTAGAGCACAACTACGGTGCAACTATGGCGCAACTAATGTGCAACTAGGGCACAACTAGGGCACAACTTTGGCACAATTAGGACGCAACTAGGTCGCAACTAGGGCGCAACTAGGGCGCAACTAGGGCGCAACTAGGGCGCAACTAGGGCGCAGTTGGGACGCATTCAGGGCGCAACTATGGCGCAACTAGGGCACAACTAGGGCGCAACTAGGGCGCAACTAGAGTGCAACTAGTGTGCAAGTTGGACGCAACTAAGGTGCAACTACGGCGCAACTAGCGTGCAAGTAGGGCACAAGTTGGACGCAACTAGGGTACAACTAGGGTACAACTAGGGCGTAGCTAGTGCCCGACCAAGGCAAAACTAGGGCGCAAGAACGGTTCCAGTAGGGCGCAAGTAGGGTATAATAAGGGCGCAAATAGGGTGCAACTAGAGCGCGATTAGGGCGCAACTAGGGCGCAACTAGGGCGTGACTAGGGCGCGGCCAGGGCGTGACTAGGGCGCAACTAGGGCGCAACTAGGGCGCAACTAGGGCGTAACTAGGGCGCATCTAGGGTGCAACTAGGGTGCAACTAGGGCACAACTAGGGTACAACTAGGGCGCAACTAGGGCGCAACTAGGGCGCAACTAGGGCGCAAAAAGGGTGCAACTAGGGCGCAAGTAGGGCACAAGTAGGGCGCAAGTAGGGCGCAACTACGGCACAAGTGGGGCACAACTAGGGCGTAACAAGGGTGCAACTAGGATGCAACTTGAGCGCAACGAGGACGCAACAAGGACCCAACGAGGGCGCAACGAGGGCGCAACAATGGTGCAACAAGGGGGCAACTAGGGTGCAACTAGGGCGCAACTAGGACGCAACTAGGGCACAACTAGGGTGCAACTAGGGCGCAACTATGGTGCAACTTGGGCGCAACTAATGCGCAGCTAAGGCGCAACTTAGGCGCAACTAAGGCGCAACGAGGGCGCAAGTAGGGCACAAGTAGGACGCAGCTAGGGCAAGATTAGGGTGCAACTAGGGCGTGAGTAGGGCGCAAGTAGGGCGCAACTAGGACGCAACTAGGGCAGAACTAGGGTGCAACTAGGGCGCAACTAAGGCGCAACTAGGGCGCGACTAGGGCGCGACTAGGGGGCGACTAGGGCGCAACTAGGGCGCAATTAGGGCGCAACTAGGGCGCAACTAGGGCGCAACTAGGGCGCATTTATGGCGCAACTGGGGGCAACTAGGGCATAGCTAGTGCCCAACTGAGGCGCAACTAGGGCGCAATTAGTGCGCCAGTAGGGTGTAAGTTTGGTGCAATAAGAGCGCAAGAAGGGCGCAACTAGGGTGCAACTATGGCGCAACTAGGACGCACCTAGGGCACAAGTAGGGCGCTAGTAGGGCGAAACTAGGGCGTAGTTAGGGCGCAAGTAGGGTGCAACTAGGGCGCAACTAGGGTGCAACTATGGCGCAACTAGGACGCACCTAGGGCACAAGTAGGGCGCTAGTAGGGCGAAACTAGGGCGTAGTTAGGGCGCAAGTAGGGTGCAACTAGGGCGCAGCTAGGGCGCAACTAGGGCGTAACTATGGCGCAACTATGGTATAACTAGTGTGCAAGTTGGGCGCAACTAGGGTGCAACTAAGGCGCAACTAGGACACAAGTAGGGCGCAACTAGAGCGCAACTAGGGCGCAACTAGGGCGCAACTAGGGCACAAATAGGACGCAAGTATGGTGTAACTAGGGTGCAACTAGAGCGCAAGCATGGCACAACTAGGGCGCAACTAGGGTGCAACTAGGGTGCAACTAGTGTGCAAGTTGGGCGCAACTAATACGCTACTAAGGCGCAACTAGCGCACAAGTAGGACACAAGTAGGACGCAACTAGCACGCTAATAGGGCACAACTAGGGCGTAGTTAGTGCCCAACTAAGGCACAACTAGGGCACAAGAAGGGTGCGAGTAGGATACAAGTGGGGTGGAATAAGGGCACAACTAGGGTGCAACTAGGGCGCAACTAGGGGCAATTAGGGCGCAACTAGGGTGCGACTAGGGCGCAACTTGGGCGCGACTAGGGCGCAACTAGGGCGCAACTAAGGCGCAACTAGGGAGCAACTAGGGCGTAACTTGGGCGCAACTAGGGCGCAACTAGGGCGCAACTAGGCCGCATATATGGCGCAACTAAGGCGCAACTAGGGTGCAACTAGGGCGCAACTAAGGCGCAAATAGGGCGCAGGAAGGGCACGAGTAGGATGCAACTAGGGCACAACTAGGGTACAACTAGGACGTAGCTAGTGCCCAACCAAGGCGCAAGTAGGGCGCAAGTAGGACGCAAGTAGGGCGCAAGTAGGGTGCAACTAGTGCGCAACTAGGGCGCAAATAGGGCGCAACTAGGACGCAACTAGGGTGGAACTTGGGCGCAACTAGGGCGCAACTAGGGTGCAACTAGGGTGCAACTAGGGCGCAACTAGGGCACAACTAGGGCGCAACTAGGACAAAACTAGGCCGCATCTAGGGCGCAACTAAGGCGCAACTAGGGCGCAACTAGGGCGCAACTAAGGCGCAAATAGGGCGCAGGTAGGGCACAAGTAGGACGCAACTAGGGCGCAACTAGGGTGCAACTAGGGCGTAGCTAGTGCCTAACTGAGGCGCAACTAGGGCGCAAGTAGGACGCAACTAGGACGCAACTAGGGCGGAACTAGGGCGCAACTAGGGTGCAACTAGGGCGCAACTAGGGTGCAACTAGGGCGCAAATAGGGTGTAACCAGGGCGCAACTAGGGCGCAAGTAGGACGCAACTAGGACGCAACTAGGGCGGAACTAGGGCGCAACTAGGGTGCAACTAGGGCGCAACTAGGGTGCAACTAGGGCGCAAATAGGGTGTAACCAGGGCGCAACTAGGGCGCAACTAGGGCGCAAATAGTGCACAACCAGGGTGCAACCAGGGCGCAACTAGGGCGTAATTAGGGCGCAACTAGGGTGCAACTAGGGCGCAACTAGGTGGCAACTAGGGCGCAATTAGGGCGCAACTAGGGCGCAACTAGGGCGCAAATAGTGCACAACCAGGGTGCAACCAGGGCGCAACTAGGGCGTAATTAGGGCGCAACTAGGGTGCAACTAGGGCGCAACTAGGTGGCAACTAGGGCGTCATTAGGGCGCAACTAGGGTGCAACTAGGGTGCAACTAGGGCGCAACTAGGGTGCAACTAGGGTGTAACCAGGGCGCAAATAGGGCGCAACTAAGGCGCAACTAGTGCACAACCAGGGTGCAACCAGGGTGCAACTAGGGCGTAATTAGGGCGCAACTAGGGTGCAACTAGGGCGCAACTAGGGCGCAACTAGGGTGCAACTATGGCGCAACTAGGGCGCGACTAGGGCGCAACTAGGGCGCAACTAGTGCACAACCAGGGTGCAACCAGGGTGCAACTAGGGCGTAATTAGGGCGCAACTAGGGTGCAACTAGGGCGCAACTAGGGCGCAACTAGGGTGCAACTATGGCGCAACTAGGGCTCGACTAGGGCGCAACTAGGGGGCAAGTAGGGGGCAAGTAAGATGCAACTTGGGCGCAACTAGGGCACAACTAGGGCGTAGCTAGTGCCCAACTAAGGCGCAACTAGGGCACAAGTAGGGCGCAACTAGGGGGCAAGTAGGGGGCAAGTAAGATGCAACTTGGGCGCAACTAGGGCACAACTAGGGCGTAGCTAGTGCCCAACTAAGGCGCAACTAGGGCACAAGTAGGGCGCCAGTAGGGCGTAAGTAGGGTGCAATAAGGGTGCAAGAAGGGTGCAACTAGAGTGCAACTAGGACATAACTAGGACGCGACTAGGGCGCAAGTAGGGCGCAACTAGGGCGCAACTACGGTGCAAGTAGGGCGCAAGTAGGGTGCAACTAGGGCACAACTAAGGCGCAACTTGGGTGAAACTAGGGCGCAACTAGAGTGCAATTAGGGCGCAACAAGAGTGTGATTAGGGCACAACTAGGGTGCAACTAGGACGAAAAAAGGATACAACTAGGGCGCAACTAGGGCGCAACTAGGGTGCAACTAGGGCGCAACAAGGACGCAACGAGGACACAACTAGGGCGCGACGAGGGCGGAACAAGGGCGCAACTAGGGCACAACTAGGGTGCAACTAGGGCGCAACTAGGGTGCAACTAGGGCGCATCTAGGGTGCAACTAGGGTACAACAAGGGCACAACTAGGGGACAACTAGGACGCAACTACGTCGCAACTAGGGTGTAACTAGGGCGCAACAAGGGTGCAACTAGGGCGTAACCAGGGCGCAACCAGTGCGAAACTAGGATGCAACTACGGCACAACTAGGGCGCAATTAGGGTGCAACTAGTGTGTAAGTTGGGAAAAACTAAGGCACAGCTAAGGCGCAACTAGCGCACAAGTAGGACACAAGTAGGACGCAACTTGGGTGCAAATAGGGCACAACTAGGACGTAGCTAGTTCCAAACTAAGGCACAACTAAGGCGCAAGAATGGTGCCAGTAGGGCGCAAGTAGGGTGTAATAAGGGCACAAATAGGGTGCAAGTAGAGCGCAACTACGGCGCAACTAGGGCGCAACTAGGTTGTGAATAGGGCGTGACTAGGGCGCGACTAGGGCGCAACTAGGGCGCAACTAGGGTGAAACTAGGGCGTAACTATGGCGCAACTGGGGTGAAACTAAGGCGTAACTAGGGCGCAAATAGGGCACAAGTAGGACGCAACTAGGGTGCAACTAGGGCACAACTAGGGCATAGCTAGTGCTTCACTGAGGCGCAACTAGGGTACAAGTAGGGTGCAAGTAGGGCGCACGTAGGGTGCAACTTGTGCGCAACTAGGGCGCGCACTCAGGGCTCATTTAGGGCGCAACTAGGGTGCAAGAATGGCGCAACTAGGGTGCAAGTAGGGCGCACGTAGGGTGCAACTTGTGCGCAACTAGGGCGCGCACTCAGGGCTCATTTAGGGCGCAACTAGGGTGCAAGAATGGCGCAACTAGGGTGCAACTAGGGCCTTAGTAGGGTGCAAGTAAGACATAACTAGGGCGCAAAGACGACACAACTAGGGCGTAGCTAGTGCCCAACTGAGGCTCAACTAGGGCGCAAGAAGGACACCAGTAGGGTGTAAGTTTGGTGCAATAAGGGCGCAAGAAGGGCGCAACTAGGGTGCAACTAGGGCACAACTAGGACGCACCAAGGGCGCAAGTACGGCAGAACTAGGGCGCAACTAGGGCGTAAGTAGGGCGCAAGTAGGGCACAACTAGGGTGCAACTAGGGCACAACTAGGACGCACCAAGGGCGCAAGTACGGCAGAACTAGGGCGCAACTAGGGCGTAAGTAGGGCGCAAGTAGGGCACAACTAGGACGCAACTTGGACGCAACTAGGGTGCAACTAAGGCGCAACTAGGGTGCAACTAGTGCGCAAGTTGGGCGCAACTAGGGTGCAACTAAGGCGCAACTAGGGTGCAAGTAGGGTGAAACTAGAGCACAAGTAGGGTACAACTACGGCGCAACTAGGGCGCAAGTAGGGTGCAACTAGGGCGCAACCAGAGCGCATGTAGGGCACAACTAGGGGGCAACTATGGCGCAACTAGGGTTTAACTTGTGCGCAAGTTGGGCGCAACTAAGGCGCTGCTAAGGCGCAACTAGGGCACAAGTAGGGCACAAGTAGGACGCAACTAGCGCGCAACTAGGGCACAACTAGGGCGTAGCTGGTGTCCAACTAAGGCACAACTAGGGCGCAAGCTGGGTGCCAGTAGGGCGCAAGTAGTGTGCAATAAGGTCGCAAATATGGTGCAACTAGGGCGAAACTAGAGCACAACTATGGTGTAACTAGGGCACAATTAGGGCGCAACTAGGGCGCAACCAGGGCGCAACTAGGGCGCAACTAAGGCGTAACAATGGCACAACTAGGGCGCAACTAAGGCGTATCAAGGGCGTAAGTTGGGCACAAGTAGGACGCAACTTGGGCGCAACTAGGGTACAACTAGGGCGTAGCTAGTGCCCAACTGAGGTGCAAGTAGGACGCAAGTACGGCGCAAGTAGGGTGTAACTAGTGCGCAACTAGGGCGCAACTAGGGCACAACTAGGGCGCAACTAGGACGGAACTAGGATGCAACTAGGGCGCAACTAGGGCGCAACAAGGGTGTAACTAGGGCGCAACTAGGGCGCAACTAGGGCGCAACTAGGGCGCAACTAGGGCGCAACTAGGGCGCAACCAGGGCGCAACTAGGGTGCAACTAGGGTGCAACTAGGGCGCAACAAGGGCGCAACTAGGGCACAACTAGGATGCAACTAGCTCGTAACTAGAGCGCAACTAGGGCGCAACTAGGGCGCAACTAGGGCGCAACTAGTGCGCAACCAGGGTGCAACCAGGGCGCAACTAGGGCGCGACTAGGATGCAACTATGGTGCAACTAGGGTGCAACTAGGGCGCAACTAGGGTGCAACTATGGCGCAACTAGGGCGTGACTAGGGCGCAACTAGGGTGCAACTAGGGCGCAAGTAGGGCTCAAGTATGAAACAACTAGGGTGCAACTAGAGCACAACTAGAACGTAACTAGTGCCCAACTAAGGCGTAACTAGGGTCCAAGAAGGGTGCCAATAGGGCGTAAGTAGGGTGCAATAAGGGCGCAAGTAGGGCGCAACTAGGGTGTAACTAGGGCGCAACTAGGACGTGACTAGGGCGCAACTAGGGCGCAACTAGGGCGCAAGTAGGGCGCAAGTAGGGCACAAGTAGGGCGCAACTAGGGCACAACTAAGGCGCAACTAGGCCGCAACTAGATCGCAACTAGGGCGGAACTAGGGCGCAACTAGGGCGCAACTAGGGCGCAACTAGGGCGCAACTAGGGCGCAACTAGGACGCAACTTGGGCGCAACTAGGGCAAAATGAGGGCGCAGCGAGGGTGCAACGAGGGCGCAACGAGGGCGCAATGAGGGCTCAACAAGGTTGCAAATAGGTTGCAACTATGGCGGAACTAGAGCGCAACTTGGGTGCAACTAGGGTGCAACTAGTGTACACGTTGGGCGCAACTAGGGCGCAACTAAGACGGAACTAGGGTGCAAGTAGGACGTAAGTAGGATGCAACTAGGGTGCAACTAAGGGACAACTAGGGCGTAGTTAGTGTCAAACTGAGGCGCAACTAGGACGCAAGTAGGCGCCAGTAGGGCGCAATAAGGGTGCGCCTAGGGTGCAAGTAGGGTGCAACTAGGGTGCAACTAGGGCGCAACTAGCGCGCAACTAGGGCAAAACTAGGACGCAACTAGGGTACAACTAGGACGCAAATAGGGCACAACTAGGGCGCAACTAGGGTGCAACTAGGGCGCAACTAGGGCGCAACTAGGGCGCGACTAGGGCATGACTAGTGTGCGACTTGGGCGCAACTAGGGCGCAACTAGGGGGCAACCGGGCACAGCATGGTGCAACTAGGGTGCAACTAGGGTGCAACTAGAGCGCAACCGGGGCACAACGAGGGCGCAACTAGGGCGCAACTAGGGTACAACTAGGGCGCAACTAGGGTGTAACTAGGATGTAACTAGTGTGCAAGTTGGGCGTAACTAAATCGCAACTAAGGCGCAACTAGCACGCAAGTAGGGCACAAGTAGGACGCAACTAGGGCGCAACTAGGGCACAACTAGGGCGTAACTTGTGGCCAACTAAGGCACACCTGAGCCGCGAGTAGGGTGCCAGTAGGGCGCAAGTAGGGTACAATAAGGGCGAAAATAGGGTGTAACTAGGGCGTAACTATGGCGCAACTAGGGCGCAACTAGGGCGCGACAAGGGCGCAACTAGGGTGCAACTAGGGTGCAACTAGGGCACAACTAGCGCGCAACTAGGGTGCAACTAGGGCGCAAGTAGGGCGTAACTAAGGTGCAACTAGGGTGCAACTAGGGCGCAACTAGGGCGCAACTAGGACGCAACTAGAGTGCAACTAGGGTGGAAGTAGGGCACAAGTAAGGCGCAAGTAGGCCCAGCCTACGTTTGTGTGACCCGGCTTTGGTTTGTGTGACCCGGATTTGGTTTATGTGACCCAGCTTTGGTTTCTGTGACCCGGCTTTGGTGTATGTGACCCGGCTTTGGTTTCTGTGACCCGGCTTTGGTTTCTTTGACCCGGCTTTCGTTTCTGTGGTCCAGCTTTGGTTTCTTTGATCCGGCTTTGGTTTATCCAGCTTTGGTTTATTTGACCCGGCATTGGATTCTGTGACCCATCTTTGGTTTCTATGACCTGGCTTTCATTTCTGTGACCTGGCGTTGGTTTCTATATCCCGGCTTTGGTTTCTGTGACCCGGCTTTGGTTTCAATGACCCGGCTTTGGTGTCCGTGACCCAGCGTTAGTTTCTGTGATCCGGTTCTGGTTTCGGTGACCCGGCTTTGGTTTCTGGGACCCGGCTTCGGTTTCTGTGACCTGGGTTTGGTTTTTGTGGCCCAGCTTTCGTTTGTGTGACCCGGCTTTGGCTTCTGAGACCCGGCTTTGTGTGATCCCGCTTTGGTTGTTGTGATCCAGCTTTGGTTTCTGTGATTCGGCTTTGGTTTGTGTGACCCGGCTTTGGTTTCTCTGATCCGACTTTGGTTTATGTGACCCGGCTTTTGTTTCTGTGACCCGACTTTGGTTTATGTGACCCAGCTTTGGTTTCTGTTACCCGGCTTTGGTTTATATGATCCTGTTTTGGTTTCTATGACCCGGCTTTGTTTTCTGTGACCCGGCTTTGGCTTCTGTGACCCGGCTCTGGTTTCTGTGACCCAGCTTGGTTTCTGTGACCCGACATTGGTTTCTGAGACCCGACTTTGGTTTCTGTGACCTGGCTTTGGTTTCTGTGACTGGCTTAGGTTTGTGTGACCCGGCTTTGGTTTCTGTGACCGGGCTTTGGTCTGTGAGACCCGGTTTTGGTTTCTGTGATCCGGTTTTGGTTTCTGTGACCCGGCTTTGGTTTTTGTGACCCGGCTTTGGTTTCTGTGACCCGGCTTTGGTTTCTGTGACCCGGCTTTGGTTTTTGTGACCCGGCTTGGTTTCTGTGACCCGGCTTTGGTTTTGTGACCCGGCTTT